>CM056558.1:570805-795805 GCA_029721515.1 Synanceia verrucosa
AGGTGAACTGCTGAAGAAAACGATCAGCTTGTGGATCAGTGCAGAGCTGAATGACATGGTGGTAGTGTGTGTGTGTGTGTGTGTGTGTGTGTGTGTGTGTGTGTGTGTGTGTGGTTTTGAGCTATAGAACAACATCTGTTGTGCCTCAGGGCCAGACAGAGCCTCAGCCAGGGGTCTGATCCATGCACACACACACACACACACACACACACACACACACACACACACATCCCTAGCCACCTCTGATCAGGTTGCTGTCACATGTCATTCATGGGTTTTCTCTATTAATATTAAACTATAACTGAAAATAAGTGTATGTGTGTGTGTGTGTGTGTGTGTGTGCAGCTCTGTGATTCATACTGTTAAAAGCATTACTAGTGACACATGATATTAATCACAGTAATCCAATTCTTCTTATCAGTAGCTGCTGCTGTGCTTTAATGAGTGAGGCTCTCTTATAGACAGGCTGCTGCTGGAAGATAACTTGCTTGCTAACGGTCTCTCTTAAACACACACTCCTTCTTCTCAGCCTCACATCTTAGTCAAGTAAACACATATACAGGTATTCTTCCCATCATGTGTCTGGTGGACAGAAAAAAAACCTTCACAAGCTTCATGATCAGCACAGACTGTGTCATGCTTTAGCATGCAGATATATTTAGTGTCCCTTGATTGTTCTTCAGGACTGCAGATGGAGAGGAGTGAATAATAAATCTGGAAAAATATTTTGTGATTTGTGGTTATTCTCTACAGTCCTTGTTTGCTAAAGACTGCTGCTAGTACTTCTTCTACTACCACCACCACTAATATGAATACTACTATTACTAATACTGTTTCTGGTTAAGGTTGAGGTGTGAAATTCAGTTGAAAGCTTTAAGAAGTCATTTTCATGCTCATGGTTTCAGAGGAAGCAAACATCTACTTCTGATCTGTGACAGAACAAGCTCTCAGTCTCAAGCATGACAGGACGTGCTGCACCTCAGTCTATCAGCTCCATAAAGGACACACTGCTGTGACGGTAAATAAAGATGATCTCGTCAAATAAGATTCAGACTCCACTAATATCTGCTGGATTGTGTTTGTCATTGGGGCACAGGCTATAGAAATATCTACTAGTGGGGGAAATGAGCTAAAATATAAATATTACTTGACCAGAAGTAGTGTGGAGGATAAAAGAAAGGTGGTAGCTGTGATGGTCCTGCTTTAAACCAGTATTTCAGTGTTTCAGTTGCTGCAGTCAGCAGTGACAGCAGCAAGCAGTTCAGGACGTTTTGGCTCAGTGGGATACCGCTGTCAGAGCTGCATTCACATTCAAGTGATTGTGATTGGCCTTGGTTGAAGGAAAGTGATTCAGCTGCTGCAGCCTGGGTATGCAGTGCTTCTGCTATATCACTGCTCTGAAGAGCAGGACAGTGAGAGGGAGACACACGAATAATAGTGCTTTCCTGGACATGCTACCAGCAGGTTCTTGTGCTTCAGTATTTTTGTCATGATGGATTCTTGACCCTCAGCAGACAGAATCCATCTGTCATCCAGCTGTTGGTACAGAAACATTCAGCTTAATGCACGAGGCAAACACACCTGGAAACATCAGCACACACTTCATTTCCCCGTTGGAATTTGTTTCAGACTGCGCTGTGATACTTCAGTGTCACTCTATATAAACACAATGTTGTTTCTGCAGACCTCTGCAACCTAATCTGACCACAGCCATTGATCTCCCACCAAGAGGTCTGGATGTGACTGCTAGCGTTGCCGTCGCCTCTATGAGGCTGATACAGTGTGAGCAGCAGTATCATAGTGCAATCTCTGCTGTAGCATGATCCCTCTGTGCTTAAATCAATAGTGCTAGGATAATCACACAACTGTTGGCACTGTGTTTCATCTGCTTCAGGCCATCTGTGGCACACTGCCACTGATTTGTCATGGCTGCACCAAGTAGTGCACAACCACTGGAGACAGCATTCAAGGGCATCTTCAGCCAAATGTAGAAAATTAAAGAGGAGACTACAATTAGATGTTTTAGGTCAAAAACAAGTTGCAGTCTCAGGTTAAAGAAGGGAGAGTTTATGGCTGTGCAGAAACACTGAGCTTTTCCTTCTGTCTTCATCTCTGACAGACAGCAAGAGGTGTTTCTACAGTCACTAGATGTGAAGAAAACTTTAACATGGGAACATAAAGAAGTGCTGTCATTATTCTGGTGGATAACTGACACAAGTCACATTTCAAAATCTAATCAACTTTGTGATTCTAATGGATGAATGTGTGGTATTTGTACATATAAATACATATGTAGTTTGTGTCTATTGGTTGTTCTGTGGGGATCTGCTGCAGATGGAAAGTACCCCATAACTAAATGTGGCATAAATAAGCTCCTCTCATATTGAGATTTTCTGTGCAAATATAAAACATACATGGTTAAGGTGTGGCTTAGGTATGGTTATGGTTTGGTAACCACTACCACTACACACATAACTACCACTGACACTGACGGAAAATTATCTGAAATTGTGACAGTACATTTTCTATTTGATTGGTATTTAAGGTAATTAAATAAGGCTATTGTTATTCTGGAGTGGTCGTGTCATAGGTTGTTCTTGGCATTGTGCTGGAGGGGATCAGCCTGCTGCAGAGTGAGCTGTGTGTTAACAGCAGAAATGTTGTGTGTTCACTTTGTGCTCAACTTGTGTTAAAACAGCCATTTTATGTGCTCATGCAGTTACAGTGAACAAAAAAAGTTTTATGAGTGTCTGAGGAGAATATGTGTCTAATGTTGAGTGTTTTTCAGTCCTGTTCATATACTGTAGTGTGATACCTTCTGTGTTTATAAGGAAAATAAATAATGGCCAAATTTATGATCAACCCTTATACAATTTAAGATGTTTATGTTTTCATACATTTATAGCCGGAGGCTGCTTGGGTAACCGCTTTTAAAATGAATGAATAATGTTGTTAATCCCCATCCTTGTTAAAAGTGCCATGATCTGGTGTTATTGATCTCTCTCTCTCTCTATATATATATATATGTACACACACACACACACACACATATATATATATATATAGGCTTAAGAAAGGAGAGACACTGTGTTCTAAACCCAGCTCGTCCCCCCGCCTGTCAAGGTAGTCAATGTGTCATCTCACATTTGTCAGGCTCTCTTGGTTTATGTATATTTAAATGCAATTTTGCCTATTCAAATTTAACAGTGACAGATTATTTTCATTAGCGTGTGACAATAAATGTGATATTTAAACAGCCGACTGGCTTTTCAATTTCACATGTGGAGCGTCACGGCTACGCTACAGCCGATAGGAAGGAGACAGAGAGCAGAGGAGGAGAAGGGAAATGAAGACGCAACAAAGGGCAAAGGATGGAGTCACTCTCTGTTAACAGTTTCATTTCAGTCACAGCTGAAATTAAAACATTTGCATTTGAGAGAGGGAAGTTTGTCTCTGCAGTCATATTATCTGCTCACTGGAGGCAGCAGGAGTGAAGCTCACTTTGGTTCAGTTTTTTGCTTCTGAGCTTTAAAAACCACAGATGAACTATGTAATCCTAAATCTATTCTCTTTATAACTCTACCTGGCATCCATTTCCTTATCATTCACACATTTTAAAGTATTTCTATGGATTTTTGGGGGGAAATTACGGGACTGAAAAGACACATTGAGGTCAAACAGTATAATATCTGTAGGAGCAGGAAGGAGAGAAAAAGTCTATAGTATGTGTCACACAGAAGTGGTGAACATCATTTAATTAACACGTGTTTTGTGGGTCAGGTGGTGTAGATTGGCGCTCAGGTTAATAAAAATCCTGACGCAGACAGACACTATGAAAAACATGATGAGTTTTCTGAACATTAAAGCATGTTCTAGTTGAAACCAAAATACAAGAGTGAATGTGAAAATGAGCATGACATATCCCCTTTCATGGATATGGGAACAACTATCTCCTCTCTATAAACCACATGCTGCCTGAACTCCTGAAGCTCCATTTATAGAACAAGCGGTGGATCACTGAGAAGAGGTCCAGGCCAGAATAATATTGGTGCAGCGCTTCATTTACCCATATTTGGAAATGCTCCACCAGATACATTGTCCCTGTCAAGGCAAATTAAGCAATCCACAAGTATTCTTTGGAGTGCAGAAAATCAAATTTGATCTAGCTTTATATCCCTGCCAAGCTGGTTAAGCAGCAGTCAGAGCGTTCTTGTAGCGCCGAACGCTGTGTTTGTTTATTCTTATTGCAGCCAAGGCAGATCAGAGACTTGGACAAATTCAATCTGATCTGTGTTGTTTGTACCCAGATGGGCTGGTTAGTCAGTAATATGGCTGTTATCGGAGTACAAGAACTAAGCAGGATGTCACCTCGTTTGAATGCTTCCTGGTTGTCGGCTGATGCTGCTGATCGTCAGTGAAAATGGGTCTGATTGCTGTGAATTATGCAAACACATTTAAGTGTATTTCTGTTGTCATTCTTGATATAATAAAGGTATCAGATTGTTTCATTTTGTTTCACCCAGACCACACCAACAGTTATAATAAGGAAATCTGAGCAATATTTTCCACACACAGTTTATCACGGAGTTCAACTTTTAGATGAATTTTGACATTGAAAATTAAGCAGCTCCTAAAGTGGCAGCAGAGACTGTTTAAGGTGCAGCATGATGAGATGGAGGAAGTCCCCTCATTAGCTGTGTTATACCACCCTGACTGCTCCACAAAGGAAAGTGAACAGAGGATTTAATTCCTCACTGGCAGGATAAATGTGGGTAGGAGGGCTGAAGGACAGAACTGGTCCTCATTACTGAGGTAACCTCAATGCTTTGAGCACAGCCTCCTGGTTAAAGTCAAGCTGAAGAAGAATCCCAAAATATTGAATAAACATGATTTTCATTCATGTGGTCTGAAACTGTATGGTTAGCACTTGTCTACCTTGATGTTCCTTTAGTACTAATACTATATAACTCCAGAGTAACGTAATGCCACAGCTTTAAAAACCCCAAATGCACATCCACATTCAACATATTTCTGCCAGTAGCTACAGAGCATTGACTATAGAGAACATTTGAAACTCTCCTGTAAGGTCAAAGGTCAGGTTCAGCAGCAGCCCTGCCTGATGTGGGGGCTTTCAAACTGCTGCAGTCACTGATGATGTGCAGTTATGTGCATCTGCAAGTTTAGGAAATGTGAAATTCCAAGAAACTTCAACGTAAACAAAACAACAAATGATAAAAAAAACTTCATGCACAAAATGCAACTCGTCTGTAGTTTGGACAAACTTTTAGTTGTTGCTGCTGTTTGTGTTCTCTGGGTGTTCTGCTCTTTGTCTTTGATGCATGAGGGAAGCTGTTTGATAGAGACATGACAGCTTCACACAGTGTGTGTGTGTGTGTGCGTATTGACAGCTCCAGATTGCTGTGAAACGCACAGAGAGAACAGTCTATTCCCTTTTCAGTCTGAAGCACAGGCAACATCCATCACCACTGACAGAGAGGCAGCGATGGAGGGAAGGAGTGGGGAGTGACAGGTGAAGGACTGATCTTAATTCTGAAGGGATTTTTTTTTCCCTTAAAGCTTGAATACACATCAGGTTACATTAGAGAGAGAAACGCTGCTGAGCAGGCGGTGGAGGTGGGATGACGCTGCTGGTTTCTTTTTTTTACATTATTTCCTCCTCCTGACCTGCAAACAGCACTTGAAAACACTTAATCCAGCCCTCCTTTGCATCGCTCCCTGCTTCTATCATTTCCTCCTGGACATTCATCCTCTCTCTCTGCCCTTCATTCAAAACTGACTGTTAGCTTCCTGAACGTCTACGAGCTTTGACTGATTGCTTTTTTATACTGTCCTGTCCTTCCTGTTTCTCTTTTTTTGCCTCACATCCTCCCCTTCCTCTCTTCTCCTCCTCCCTTCCATTCCGCCTCTCTTTTTATCTGATTACAAGCAGAGTTATAACTCCCTCTAGCTGGTCTATATAGATGTCTATCCTATTTACAGGGCATGCATTGGATTATACTGCCCCTTCTGCTTACATCTAGTTAGCTGCATAGAATTGATGGCTCACACACACACACACACACTCACGCACACACACACACACAGTATATCTGTGCTTGCATATGCATGAGCACACGCTGAGATACAAAACTCAATGTTTATGCACATGTGCAGAGATGCACACTTAACACCCATGCCCCCCCTCAGGCTAAGTGCACACCTCAGGCTAAGTGTGTCAAAGTCTGCTCGATTATCTTGGGAAATATGAATATTGTATTGGGGCAGGTCTGCAAATGAACAACATTTCCAAATAACTCAACACTTAGAGTTAATGTAAACAGGAGAATTTCTCACTTCAAAATGCAAAATGACATCACAAATATCACAGGAGGATCTGCACATTGAACACAGTGCACATTCATCTGGCCTCTAAAATTTACTGCTTCAGGTCTGCCAAAGTAAAGTTTAAACGGGATGACCCCACAGCCTCAGTCTGGGATCATCCTGGACCGTGTTGGTGGGGGGTTTCCTGTAACCTGTTGGCTCATCAGGGACAAAATTACTGAACTGGAAATTTAAAAAATACCTATTGTAACACTATGAACTGGGATCAGGATCAATCAGCCACCTCAGGATATCTTCAACATTTCCAATAACTGAGGAATAAACACAAACATGAAACGTCTTCATATTCCAGAAAGAGTCATGGGAGCTCAGTGATCAGGCGCTGCACGGCTCCATGTAATTTAATGGCTGTCTCAGCGCAGCGCTGTCCTCGCTGTCCCAGAATACCCTGGGTAGATGTTGTTCCCCTTCCAGCGGGGCTCGCTCTGTGGCTGTCACTGCATTTATGAGTTTGCTGCTTGGTGCCAGCCTGCATATCCACTTCAGTGCTGAGGCGGTCGGTCTATAGCTGGAGGGGAAGAGAAGACGAGGAGAAGGAGGAGTGTGATTCCACTCTAATTTTGTGCTCTTGACTTGAAGAGATTGCTCAGGCTATAATTGCAGACCCTTTGCTCGGGGTAAATCAATCTAAATGGAACAGGCCTGGATGATGCTTCTCTACTTGACCGACTCTGTTCCTTCCTACTTCTGATTTCCTCAATCGCTCCCCTGGTGCTCAAGTGACTGTTAAGTAGACTTTAGAGAAGAAGACATGCACACAAGCATTGTCACACACATACATGGACAAAATGTCCTTCCAGTACTCAAAGAAATGACTTCCACTCTAGTAAATTAGTTCCTCTCGTGGAGTAAATGGGAGGTTTTCACAGTTTTAAAGAGACGTTAAAAACCCAGACTACCACACACATAAATATAGTGACTGTAGCCACAGTTCAATGGACTGAAGCCTGAAGTTTGTTCAAAGCAGACCTCAGCCAGAAAACAGACGTTCAGGTTGTCTGTGCAAGCAGCTTATTACAACCCATATTTACATTTTTTCATCAGGCAAGAACATCTAGTGGCTGCAGTAAACATTCAAAACCATTTCAAGCTACTGTATCATTTTACTACTGTTCTAACCCAAACTGTGGTTTTCTCCTCAACCTAACCAAGTAAGTCAGCTTCATAATGATAACCAAGTGTTGATAACACAATGGAAAGGACATGTGTGATGTTTAGTTATGAGGTTGTGTTAGTTTAAGCAGTGTTTAAATACTAACGTTCAAGCAGATGAAGACAAGCCTATTTCCATCTGATACTAACTTTCAGTCTGAATCTGGACACATTCAGATGAAACCATCTGATCTTGTGTCCTTGCATGTAGGTCTGGCATTAATAAAGCTTCTTATTGCATCAACGCTGCCTGCATTAAGTGTCAACACACACATTTTGTGTTGCAGCATTTCTCCCTTTGCAATGGGAGAATACAGATCAAATGCACAGTAATGACTTTACTTTATTATCACTTATAATTAGTAAGATATTAGAAGATATCCATTGATCACAGTGACTGATGCAGCAGCTCTGCTCAGACGGTCCTCACATATATCCTGGTAATCCTTCCTCTAAAATATGTAGTCCATCATAAAGCTTTTGATGAACTATTCACTACCCTTGAATCACCAATTAAAGCTGAGCTATAATCCTCTCTTTAACCATCAAGGTGGAGATAACCCTTGCATTATCTAATAAGATAAACCTCCTATAACCCACTTCCTGTCTTTGCAGGCACATAATTGTAGAGTCTTTTTTATTAATATGAGTACATCTCCATATGGTACCAAGTGATATCCTCTCATGGTACAATGAGACCATCTTCCAGGTTAAGCTTAGCACTCACACAGCCTCCCATTATGCTGTGTAATTGTGCATGCTAATTTTTTTACCATTATGATTTCGCAGTGTGTTGCTGTACATCTGTAACGCGTCTGTTTTTCTGTACTGTTACAAACCAGAGCTGTTTACTGCCTGGTCAGCAGACAGGACACCCTGCTGCTCACTGAGCCTCCCCCTCCATTAAAGGAACCAAAAAAATCATGTTCACAGATCTGCCGTCTCTCCAGTACGGTGGAACTAGAATCACATTTGATGAACTCAACAGCAACATCTCATTCCAGAATTCATGGCCTTTGTGTTAATGTAGAAAGACAATAGATCCTACATGAACCTGCTCACCACAAGGTCTGTGCATTATCAGGAATGAGAGCTGGATCCAAACAGATGGAAATGGATTTAAAATTAAATTGTCTGATGTTCATGCTTATTTTCGGGCATTTTCTTGAGTCTAATATTTATTAATAGTCCTCAAAATGTTGCATTTGCCAGAGGGAAAAAAATCATTTCTTAAAACTAAATATTGACAAAGTAGAAGTACATGTTTAATATTTTTGAAAAGGAAATAATAATCGTTATGTTTTATTCAAAGATTCAAAATTTTTACAAAAAGTCTAAAAGGGTTAGGGTTCTTCCCATCCTGCTGATGTTTGGCCTTTTGCAGAGAATAATATGAGACAAAACACATGTCATCCAGTACTGAAGGAGGAAGATTAGCCTGTGTTTTCCTAAGAAGTCCAACTGCACATTAATTTAATTTTGCTGTTGGAAAATATTTGATGAAAATGAAAGCTCCTTTGAAGCAGACATATTCCTTTCTGTCACACTGGAGACTTAAAATTCTGACAGCATATTTGATGAGCTCAGTGTCTGTTTTGACTAAAAAACTTTTACTCCTTAATATTTAGTCCATCAGATCGCTATAAAGTAAAAAAGTACCATAACTTTTGTTTGAAATGCAGTTGAAATTCTGTATAACTTAATAATTCTATTTCGCCAGAACAAAAGCTGATTTTCATGTACTGTAGGTGGAAGCCTGGGCTTTGACTGAAGCTGCTCTGAAACCTGACTTTATGATCCCTATAACCGCCACCTGTATCACTGGGCTGGTTCACATAGCAACAAGAGGTAGAGACAGTCTCTCTGCTTTCACCTGGGGGTGGAGCTGAGGAAGCACACCTGTGCTCACTCACAATCACAGGGAGAACCAGGAGAAATGAGAAGAGGGAACAGACCACAAAAGACAAACCAGTATGTAACAAACCCTAAAGTACTTTACAGTGATCCAGGATCCCAGGGGCCTCAAAGCCAAACAGTTTTGATTATATCCATATTGGAAAATTCCACACCTTCGATACCAGGAAGTAGTTTCCTCCATATATGAAGCATTATTTAAGGTGATGGTGATGTTGGTCACAGGAGCCAGAGTAAAGCAGTGTAGTTTATTTTAGACACCCAAAAAAATCAATATCAGTTTTAGTGTTTGCTATGTTTGGATTAGTTTTCTCAGGTTTTGGTTGCCTGGAAGAAGCAGCTTTGAGCTCACAGCACTGAACAAGTTGCCAACAGGACATTGTCTAAAGCTGTTAGCTTTAAAGACAGCCTAACAACACAGCCTCTTCAGTGTGCTAACGGGCCAGCTGATCAGACAGACCAGAGGAGCATTGACCCTCTGTCAACTGGTCCATCTGTAGCTGGCCTGTCCACACTGAGCCTCTCTGCTCTACAGTGTATCCCCCCTCTGCCTGTCTATGTGTGTCTGCAGCCCCAGCTTCACGTCACACCATAACAGGATTTCTCTAAGTCAAGGGTTAGATAAAGAGCAGTGGGAGGGACTGAAATAAAGGAGGAGAGGATCCTTTTCATCTCAGCCTCTCACTACGTCTCCGTCTCAGTTTGAACTTGTAGACGCTGATAGAGCGTTGTATCTGTGCCGCAGGTCTGTGCCCCGCCAACCAGCGCTCTAATCCTGTTTCCTCCTTCACACCCTCCATGATAGACCACTTTAGGGTACGTTCATGCTCTGAAATAGTCTGAAATAGTCAGCATGAGCTGTGTTTGTCTGCTCCCTCATCCCCGTGTGTTGAGATGAGTGTGTTGGTCAGTGGGTCCGGCAAAATGGATAGTGATGATATATGGGCCACACACACACACACACACACACACCCCAGAGGTCGTTGTGGGAGCATGGTGCATTACTGTGATTGAAGCCGATAATGCACCAACAGACTCCGTGCTGTGCCCCTTGTAACCCAATCACAACTGTGCTGATGGCATGCCCCGCCATCTGTGCTTCTTGGATTGGATGGGGGAGTGATTGATGTGCACTTGAACCTATTCCAGTGAATTATTGTGGCCCGCTGTAGTCTTTAAAACAAGACCTGCTGGTCATTTTTCACCTGCGGGCGCCAGTTTGTCGTACTGTCCTGCCTTATCCTGCATTCATTAACTCTTTGATGCAAAGCTGAAATGCAATTATGGTGTTTCACAGTCAGCGGCAGGTGCATGGCATCGTCTCCTCGCCTCTCTCATGAATCACAATATATAGCACAAGTGACAGCAGAATGAATTGAAAAAAGTACGGCACAGAGCTTTTTTTTGAACTCTGACTTGTTGTGAAGTTTGTCAGAGCGAGTTGGACGTGGAGAGCAGATTGCTGCTTTAATTCACTTCAAACCATTTGATAAACAAGTCAACCGTTCATTCAGCCGCTGCATCTGTGAGCACTCATTGACATCATGAAGTGAAATCTTTCATTGTTGATCTCGGGAAACAGTTCAGTTAATTCTGCAGTTATCAGTGAAGCGGTTTAATTTGTCAGGATTCCCTGCAGTGTGTTGTTTTCTAGAATTCTCTGCAGCCTGTTACCTGATTGCTGCTACAGATCCATTTTAAATGGCTGATTTGTGATTGACCACACAGCTGCATCGGCCACTTTAGCAATGCTGTGAACACTCCAGCAGCCACTTGATGGCTGTACAAGAAGTGTCCAGAAGATACTCTGGACCTTCCTTCTCTTCCGTCTTTCCTCCCATCTGCTCGATTGCAAATGAAAAGGCAGGGAGAGAGAGAGAGAGAGGGGGGATGCTTTCATAGTGAAACTCTGAGTGCTTCTTGAATGGTGATTCTCATAACAGCATGTTCACCTTTAAGAATCCAGTGTGTTTGTGATGCTGTCCATGTCCAGGACTCTGTTTACCTCCTCCAATAACAAACAGCCTCAGAGCTTCAAATGAGCCTTCTCCCATTTGTACTTGTGTGTGCATCACTTTGACCGTGTGTGTGTGTGTGTGTGTGTGTGTATGGATTATCATTCCTTAACATATGATTGTCCCTGTGTGTGTGAGTGTCTGTGTAATATGTACTGCAGAGAGCAGTAGAAACATCGCTCCAGTAACTCGCTGCATAATTTCCAGCGCCAGGGGAGACTCGCCTGGTTGCTTCATTTCTATGGAGAGATGTCTCCCAGTGTTTGAAGAGGCTAAAATAGAACAGTACAAAGCATGTCAGGAAAAAAAAATCTGTATTCCCGCCACACACTCTGCACAGTGCAGCCAGGGAATAGCTGCTCATCTGTCTGCCTGACTGACTTAACTAATATTTTATTCAACCCACATGAAAAAATAGAAATAATGGGAGGGACTTTTATCTTTGAAGTGCTTGTAGTTGGAGATTTGTGAGTTTCTCAAATCATTCTACCTCTGCATGAACAGAGACAGTGTCTTCCATTCTGCATGCTGTGCTGTCACTGGATCAGATATTCTATGAATCCCAAAGAAGACATGCAGCTCAGTAGATAGCCACTCACTCTCTGAGACAAAAACAACATAAATTTAAGCATACATCTCTTGCACAATATTCAAGGATAATTCGACATTTCAGTTGGATATTATTTCATGAAAAATCTACATGCACCAGAAAAAACATAATCTCTTAACATATGTTGTTTGCTTTCATCTTCGCTTTGCAGAACAATGTTCTGGGCTTTACAGAATCTGCAGTGTTGCTGCACAGCAGGGAGAGGTGTGAGTTTGATTTTGGCTCTGACTGCTTCAGATAACTCATAGTACTAAAGCACAAGTTGTTCTTTTGGCAATTTGATTGTATATTAGACAGCAATTTGTTGTTTGCAACATAGACGGTATGCCAAAATCAAAATGGATCAATGCACTGAAGGAGAGGAACTGAGTCAAAGGAAAAGAGAGTGGCAGGGTGTCCATCCTCCATCCTCAGATTCCATTCTTTCATGCCAAATCATTTTTCTGGGTCTTCTTCTCACCCTCTGTCCCCCTGAATCACTCCTGTCCCATCAACACCCTGGTGATGGCCTGTATACCTGCTGTGAGCTGGAGAGCCATGGTTTGTACTGATGTTACAAACTGCAGCAAACCAGGGAAGCTCCCAACAATGATTAGACAGAAATCCGAAAATACGAACCATGCAAGAGCATGAAAACTAGTCCAGTGACCACTCCTGCAGTGTACCAACGGTAGGACTCTTCAGTCAGAAGTGTCATGGTTTGTGTCATTGGATGAAAATATTCATTCATGCTCACATCTGCCACTGAGGTCATAGAAGATCTGACCTCACCCTGGTTCATGACCTCACTGTTAACTGCTCTGGAGACACTGTCCTGATGCACTGGTGTTAGCACCTTAACGTGACCATTACATGTCCATTCAGAGGAATCATCACACTAATGGCCGCTGCACCATGTACTGTATGTTTAAGACCGCAGTCCATCACACCGTGCTTCTTTTTCATTGCTTTATGTGTGTCTCTGGATGGAAGCTGACAATTCAGTTTTGTGTGACAGCTGGATTTGTTCAAATCTCATGCTAGAAGCACTCGTACAAACAAATTTGTCACATTTGCACATGCACAGTATGCACAGTAATTTTCTTTTTTGTACGTACACAATGAATCCACCAGACCAGATAAGCCTTCTCCACAGGGTGCAGTCCCTTGTTTGTCTTCAAAAGAATTATGAGGCAGAAATGCACAGAAGTAAAATCTGAAATTTGATGCATTCACTTCACTATATTTGTATCACTATATCACTTCAGTTTTTCCATGTTTTCTCTGCTGATTTCAGACAGGTTAGCACTGGTGTGCTGTTTGGTTACCTTATGAGGCTGTGAGAAAAGTGTGAACTTGTGTTTGCTGCATGCAGCTCAGACCATTTTATCTAAAATACAGAGCAGAAAAAGTGGGGAAGTGGGGGAACTTCCTTTAGACCCTGGTCCCTGTGGTTCAAACACAATGAGTCCCCCAAAAGGTCCTTAGAGGACAGAGATGGGAAGAGGACTTCTTCAGGTTCCTTCCAGATGTTGCTTGCATGAGGCAAACACCACTTAATTAGTTATTAATGAATTTATTTTCCTTATGGAGGGCCAGAGGTGATGGCATGTGCATCTTTTAATATCTACGGTACAGTCAACATGCAGCACATACTGTAATCTTTTAAAATGGATATATACACACATACACATATTATGCTGTGTTATATAAGAGTGGAGAGAGGTAAGACTAGTGAAGGAGCTGATATGAGAGCTAAAGGAGGTATGAAGAGACGAGTGTGAGGACCGGGGTGGGGAGTGGACTGGTTGCCAGGGTTACGGTCAGGGTTGCGACCCCTTATGTCAATCCTCCCATTTGGAGCATATTGCAGAGTAAGAGGATTGGATTTTTATGGAGATGGATTTCATCTGCTGGAAAGCTCTCTCTCTCTCTCTCTCTCTCTCTCTTTTCTCTCTGTTTCTCTCTCTCTTTTCTCTCTCTGTCTCTACCTCTCTCCACCTTCAGCTCAGCCCCCCATCTTCCTTGTCTTTCCATGTGTGACTTGTCACATGACCACAGATTTTTAAAGTCTCCTCGTCTCCTTGATTCTTTCCTTCCATCATCATCGTGTTTATTCAGAATCAACATGATCCCTTGTGATATTTCCCAAATGTCAATTTGTGTCTCTTCACTGACACCTAAAAGATTACAGTATGTGCCGCCTGTATCGTCTTCCTCAGTGCTTCTGTGTCTGTCTGTGGATTTCAGATGATGACAGAGAGGATGTAATGGAGAGAGCTTAGCCGACTGTTTTTTTGAAATGTCACACAATTCTTTCTCCATGTGCAGTCCAGGCAGCAGCACTCTGATGGTGTTTGATGTGCTCCACTATGGAGGGCACAAATCAACATTCACTCCTGCTATTTAGATTCTCACTAAATAAGCAGGTACAACATGAAGTTGCAAACTAAATTACTCTACAGTGGGAACATCATTCAGTCAGTGGAGAGAGAGTTTCATCCATCATTTACTGCTTTGTGAACTTTTTTGACAACATGCTTAACTATAAATATCTCTTCTAAAGTTGCTGTAAGGAAAATATTGCTCATTTTGCTTCTATATGACCTACAGTATATAAACAAGAAGCTATTTCAGTAAAATTATTAGGAATGCTTCTTTGCCATCGAGTCAGTTTTCAGCAAATTCAGATGAAATCATCTTTATCTCAGCCTTCAATATTCAAGATTCAAGTCATCACTAAATTAAAGTTTCATGTAGAAACAGGTCAGTGTGAGAAAGTGTGCAGTGACGATCCAGCATTCAGTGATTTCATTTAAAGTGGAAATGTTTGCTGAGATACTTCAGTTTTGGTGCTTCCCACTCATGCAGCTGCATGAACGCTCACAGGGGAGCTCCACAGAGAAATGAGTGCTGAGGTCACCATTAGTACCTTACCAAAGCACACCTCATCTGCTGGTGAGTTCTCCACCACCCCAGCCCACCCAGTTTCCCAGCTGTTCTGGGGAGTTCAGTTTGTGACCTTGGCAGCATAATGCTGCATCTTGAGGCTATGTCCGCCCACGTTCCAGAGACAGAATTATGAGCAGAGTTTGAGAAGAAATTCAGTAGTTAAAAGGAAAACAAGAGGTGAAGTTCTTCCTAGAACCATTTGTTTTTCAAGGGTTCTTTGTGAGATTTCAGGCTCCACTAAGAACAGTTAAGACCAAGCCAGAGAGCCTCCAGGTGAGGCTTTATGAAAAGGTTCTATGAGGATCCAGAAAGGGTTCCCCTCTTGTTTATTCAGCACCTTTATTCCTAAGAGGGTGGAACCAGAAACATCTTCAGGATGTGGAACACATGCTGAATGCCAATCAATCTTTAATTCATGTCATTTCTGCCCCCTGTGTCGATTATACAGCACACCTGCTCTGTCCCCTGTGTGTGTGTGTGTGTGTGTGTGTGTGTGTGTGAGTGAGGGTACCGGGTTAATATGTCACTCAGTGGGGGGTTCTGGTAAAAGCTGACTTTTTTTTGCGACACCCCACATTGCACCAGTGGCACTGCTTGTGTGTGTGTGTGTGTGTGTGTGTGTGAGATCACATCCACCTCAGTGCGAGTCACAGTGGAGATAGCCTCTCACCGTTAAACGAGCCCATCCTTCACCAACAGAGTTTTGCTCTGCATAATGTCTCCACCGTAGGGGCCCCACACACACACACACACACACAGTTTCAGATCATTAATCTCTGTAGCTCTAACCCCCTTAACCCCCCACCTCTGCTCGACTGTCCTCACTCCCTTTGGCAAAGTCATGGCGGTCTTCCTTGACCAGCTCAGACCCCCTGGGGCCCCTTTGTGTGTGTGTGTGTGTGTGTGTGTGTTCCCCAAGGCCAGGCATGTGTTCACAGTTGTTGATGCCAGTGTCGCTTTGTGTGTGTTGCAGTGACAGAGGGATGGAACAGAAGCAAAGAGTTTCTCCTTATTTAACTACCAGTCAACAGAGTGTAGCTCTGTCTGGACGATGCTGTCCTCCTCCACTCATATCCAGGTCTTAATAAATGTGTTAGAGCATCAAAGAGCGTCCAGCATCATCTCAGTCATTTAAACTTTAACTCTTTCTTCATCACTGACTTCACCTTTTTAAACAGGAGTGAGGAATTTAAACTGAATTCACCTTTTTAGACCCAAATTTGATCCAGAACACTGGAATTCACTGAGAAGTCAGAAATGAATCCAGAACAACAAACAACCAGTAAAACACATTTTTCTGTTCAACAATGACATGGAATAACTGCAACTTAACATCTCAATCAAAAAATAATAAGAATGAGCTTTGACATTTTTTTCTCAGATTTTTAGTAAAACAGCTTGATAATTCCTGGTTTCTAGTTGAAGGTGGTATCTTATTTTGCACAGAGAATGTTTCCATTTAGAGCCATGTTGCATTTATGAATGCATCCAGCAGGATAACACCGTAAAATTAAGTGTAACTGTGTCAACAGGAGATGACGGTTTTGGTGTAAACAGCCGCACACTGATATAGGAAAAAAGCCAAATGGAGCATCCCTCTTTGTGATGGCTGACAGTGTTGAGACAGATAAAAAAAGGCGAAACAACGAGAAACATGGAAACTCTTTGCTTGTTTTGAAAAAATGATACTGTGATATTAGAAGAAATTAGACGTCAGTTGATCACAACATGCCTCATGATTAGTGCTTCAGCTTAATTCAGACTGCAGTGGTTATGTAAGACACAGATGGTGTTAGATCTACCTCAACATTCTGTTCCCATGGTGCACCTCTGCCTCTCTCTGGATTACTGGGACATGAGGGCTTCATCAAGAGTGGAAGAACATGGTGAATCCTCATCCGTGGTCCAAGTGCTGTAAGTGCTGACCCATGAGAGAGCACATCCCATAATAAAGTGCACAGATCCACTAACACCAGGTAGCTCCCTTTCTTTACACTGCAGGTAGAGCAGACTGGTTTTCCTGTGACTCACTGGGAAGTGGACTGAGGTCCAGGACCTTGGCTTCCAGACGCCGACCAATGTGATCACAGTGTGCTGCTGTCGGCCCAGAAGCAGCTCCAGGGGAAAGAGCTTCCCTCAGTGAGGGGACCTCTGACTGGAGCTGTTTAGTCAGGGAACAGTGTTAATGAGGTTTGGTCCCTGTTGTCTCTGGTAACCCTCACATGTCATTTCAGAGACACTCCAAAAACAATGGTGTGAGGAGCTACTTTTCACTGCTGGGAGATGACTCTGAGCCCTTTCCAGTCTGTAAATGTATGAAATGGAAATCCATCGAAATTCCAAGAAAATCCACATCAGCCAACTCAAACCTAAAACAGGACCCTGAGGACACCTGGGCAGGATCACCTGGAGGACCACTTTGTGGGTTCAGGTCCGACCTGCCGCTCTATGCTGCATGGCATCCTTGTCTCTGCCTGTCACTATCACTATCTAATAAAAGCAAACACCACAAAAGTCACCTTAAAAAAGGTGTAAAGAGTGTATTTGGTTTGTATTTGGGTCGCGGGGGGGCTGGAGTCTATCCCAGCTGTCTTAGGGTGAAAGACAGGGTACACCCTGGACAAGTGTCCAGTTCATCACAGGACACATAGAGACAGACAACCACTCACACTCACATTCACACCTACGGTCAATTTAAATTAACCAGTTAACCTAATCCCCATGCATGTTTTTGGATGGTGGGAGGAAGCCGGAGTACCAGAGAGAACACACACAGACATGAGGAGAACATGCAAACTCCACACAGAAAGGCCCCGGGATTCGAACCCGGTACCTTCTTGCTGTGAGGCGACAGTGCTAACCACTACACCACCGTGCCGCCCTCACAGAATCTATTTTAAGAATATGCAAATCACAACATGTAAATCCAAGAAAATATGTGCAGTATGTGTGTTACATGGAAATGCAAATTCCCTCTATGAATGTGAAAGTAGTGGTATATTTTCTCAATAACAGTGTAACATGTTGTGGTTCAGAGCTGATAGAGCCGCCATGTCTTTGCTCTGCAGTGAGGCTCCACATTTTACACCTTGTAATAGTATAATTACAAATCCATTAAACAATTACTAAACATAGCCATGTAGTATAATTTAATATGACAGTTGAGATAAAGAGGCAGTCAATACACAGAGGCACATTGTTTTAACATAATCCCTGTACTGTGGGGGAAGAAGCCCCTTATTCTTCTCCCATGACACTATCAGCCTGCAGCCATGGCAGCAAATCCCACTGTTGTTGGATGAAGACAAGGAATTACTTCCTGTGTCAGATTAGGGTTATCGTAGCACGGCTGAGAGTTATTATTATTGTGACTGATCTAGGCGCTCTCTCACACACACACACACACACATTACGCAGGAAGAGATAGAGTATTTACAGGGTTATCAACCCATTATTATGCTGGATAATCTGCACTCTGGGGCAGTTAGCTGGCAGCCAGCATAAGCCTACATAAGAACTACAAACCAACAGTCACAGTCTGTCCAGACGCTCCATGTCGTCTTCACAAAAAAATGAGAGTGAGGAGGTGAAATGTGTCTTTGTCGCCCATAACGAGAATGTTCCCGTGTGTGTGTGTGTGTGTGTGTGTGTGTGGAGTTGGTGCAGTTTGGACATTCAGTAGGCCTATTAATAAAACATGAATACAGAAAAGATAGTGGGGGTGGGGCTTCAGGCTGCAGCTCATGGATATGCTAATGTTCCCAGCACACTGCCAGCAGCACTTCCTGGTTCTGAATGGGCTCTGGTCCCATTAAAGTGCTGGACTGTCCACATGCTGGGAAACTGTACAAAAAAAAGGACTGTAGCCTTATTCAAATTTATCATCAGCACTCTGAAGACTGACAATGACAGTGTTTTACATATTTAGTCAGGGCATCTGCATTACTATTAACATTACTGTGAATTATTACTCATCATATATGCTTTCATTGTCACATTTGTAGCTTATTAATGCTGATCATAGTTGACACTAATTTGTTAGGTTAATTTCGAGCACAAGACGCACATCGTTTCCTGGCTTGAGTTAATTCATTTACACAAGATACACATCGAGTCTCTTGTTTAGGTTAATCCAAGGGCACATGATACAAATCGGGGGCCTCAGTGTGATTAATTTACTGGAGGAACACAAGATGCACATCGTTCTCTTGTTTTGGTTAATTGCAGATGTGATTGTATTAGACCCTTGGTTAGGCCATTTTCAATGATATTGTTTGAGTGGAGCGAGAAAAGGTTATTTCATTAGCAGGTGTTATTAACTTTTTTTTTACTTGTTTTGGGTGTAATGGAGTCACATTGTTACTTCTTATTCTGCTTTTGGTTCATTTCATTTCCAGCCTGTTATCTGACTTTGGCTTTGTTTGCACAGTGGTAGAGATTAAATGGCTTATGTAGCTGCTAATGAGTCTGGGGGGCTTTGCTCTTTATGTGAGTCACCTGTGGAAATAAATGATGACTGTATGAACATCAGCGTGAACAGTGAGTGCAGAATGTAGAAGGACGCTGTGGTTCAGGCCCCAGGATGTCCAGGTGAATGGACATGATCCACAGGAGGGATATGGACTGGAGACAGAGTCACACAGGATGAAGACATGATGATCTGAACCTGGTGTCTGAGCCCATCACTGCTGGTTTCAAGCAATAACTGCAGGAGAATGACTGACAGTGAGACGATGAGAGGAAGAAGGGACACCATGGACAGAGTGAAGAAGTCTGAACTGTGCTGTGATGAGGAAATCATGACTGTGCATCAGGGAAAAACCTGTTATCCATCCAACTGCAATTATATAAATTACTGTTTATTCTCTGATTATAATTAGTTCTGGACAATTGCATTATGCTAACAATGCACTGTGGTTTCTTTGAATTACAGAGAGCGTTAATAATGTTGACTTTGTCCTCCCTGTGGATTTTTTTAAATTGTAGCCTCATGATTCAGCAGCTTGCTGTAACTGCTTTGTTTTTATGCATGTTTTAGGTTTGCAGCACCATCATAACTTCTACTTCTGTGAATGAAACCAACTGCATAGAGTGGCTTATCAACAGGGTAAAGTGTCAGAGGTTTAGAGTTCACTCCACTTATTCTTTTTAGATTCATGACCTTTCTGCTGCCCTCCTGTGCTTCTGAGGGGATTGATCTTTTTATTTTTAATATTCAATTAAACGGTTTACTACTTAGCCAATATTAGGAAACTGTTGTGGTTCGAGAGATAAAATTAACAATGTTTGTTACAGGAAAGAAGAATCTTATATATAACTGACTGATTAGTTAAGTACCATAATAAAACTGCTGTAAGTGTTTGGTTTCAAACTGAAACAATACTTTGGTATCAACATATTTGCTTGACCTGTCTTCCTCTGCAGACAGCCTTTCTTTCTCTTCATACTATGTGTCTGATAATGGATGTGGATGGGTTTACATTGGAGTTAGTTTCAAACTTGAGCCTCATCCAGATGCTGAAGGATGGCTGGATGTGTCGCTATCAGACACCAAAGAGTACTGATCACATTTCTGTATTTTGACGCCGTGGGAGGGAGAGCAGGTTGTATGTTTAAATAAGGAGGATCTGGTTTCTGCTGGGTAGTCAGCAACAGCTCCCAGTGTTGTGATTATAACTGCTGTGGTAATAGATGTCAGGTTCATCCAGTCTACATGTGGAAGTGTTCTTGGACAAGATACTGGCCCCTAAGTATCTCTGGAGTATTGTTTAGATCAGATCCTGATGGGCATGAGAGCTGAGTGTGAATGGGTGAATGCTGACAGTCCTTGTAAGTTATGGAAGTGAATTATAATAGGTGCAAATCGAAAAGTTGAAGGTTTCATCTAAAATGCTGTGGTCCTTCTTCTGTATTTTCTGTTGATGATGGATGGTGAGTAGATTTTTATTTGATCAACAGTTGCAGTCCACATCTTTCCCATCATGCCTCTCCAGCTCTGGTTTCTCTCAGAATAAACCCGTTGTAAGTTGGTCCTTGCTGCGTTGCTTCGATCCCTCACGTTGGCGTCTCTTTTTAAAAACAATGCTAATACCTTGTAGAGTTGTCACCGCCGCTGCTATCAGTGTATTACCGACCGCTGAAACAGCTTGTTGTCAAATCAATAATAATTACACAATGAAAGGCTTTTTCCACTAATGATTTTTACACAGTGGAGCTATATTAGAGCAGTCAGGGTAATAAATATTGCTCTTTTGTCTATTGAGAGGAAAAAAGTGGATGGGATGAAGACGCAGTGAAAATAAAGAGCAACAAAGTGAGTATTGGAAGAGGAGAAGAAGCCTTCAGTCACTTTACTGTGACTGTCAAACAGCATCACAGACAGCCTCTAAGCAGACAGGCAGACCATAACATGAACATGGTAACATGAACGGCAAACACATTTATCAGAAGACAAGCTATTAGAAGGATTAGATTAGACTACATTAGATTAGATTCAACTTTAATGATCCCCTCAGGCTAAACAGGACTGCGACATCAGCAAACAATAACAGCACACAACAGATGAGAATATAGCAGGTGAGAGCAGAGCACATCAAGGTGATATAATATTCATGAAGTGAAGAGAAATTAATAAAAGCAAAGAAAAGATGTGAAGTGCAGATCTGACAAGGTGATTGGCTTTTCTCTTTGTGGGTGAAAGTGTGTGGCTTTCTTTTCAGACACCGTCACAAAGTCAATTTCCTTTTCTAATATTTGAAATAATGACTCAGGACTGAATTATTAACGTGTCCTATGGGCTCAGAGGGGCAGAGAAGAAAGAGGGTGGAGGTCTCATGAGTGAGAGACATTAAGGATAGAGAGATAAAGGAAGAGGTGAAGGGAAACAGGAAACACAATTTAGATTCAAAGTGTCGGGATGCTCTCTATCACACACACACACACACACACAGCATGACTCATGCATTATAAAACTGCTGTATCTCTGACTGTTTGCAGGTGACTGGACTCTGAGCTTTTATGGATGTTTTCTGTGTTTCCCCACAAACTCATTTTGGGTAAATCAGTGAAAGGAATCCCACTGCTGGTCTGACTACTTAGATAGATGCTCGTCTCTTTGTTAGTCTTTGTCTCTGTCTCTGTGCAGTAACATATTGCCTCTACCTGTCTGATAGGACCATGTCATTAAAATTCAGACTCCGTCCTGTCCCCTGCCAACATGACTGAGGCCAGGCAGCTCAGAGGCTAGCTGTCTCAAAGCTGCCTCTCCCTGGCTTAAGGAGCTGCTAACTCACCTAAAACAATTTAATTTGTCTCAGTGTCAGTGGAGACTTTCAGTGCTCCATGATGGTATGTCAGAAGGCTTTTTCAGCTCAACCAGTGGAGGTAGAAATACCTGTGCTGCATCCATGTAGTGGAGAAGAGCATTCACACACACTTACAGTAGCTGTATCTAAGTTTTATTGGTGCATATGTGAGACATGTTCTAACATATTCTCATCATTTCAAGTCGTCTCTTCTTGCCTTACTTCACTTTCTATGCTGTCTTTGTGTTCAGAATTGGTGTCTCCTCTTGTTTCTGGTAACAAGATGAACTCCACCTCAGATTTTGATATGGCAGCCAGCCGAACATATCCAATCAGAAATTGAATCAAAAGCGTCCTCATTGAGGAATAATATCAGGTATTCAGCCTTCAGGTGTCAGGGAAAACCAAAAACAACATCTACAAGTGAACAAAGCAAATTATCAAGCTTCAAGACCATGACATCACATTTTGTGTAAGACGTTTCTACGTCAAGGCGTTTTCAAGGCATTCCCTCCAAGATGAGGTGGATAATCTGTTTGGGTACATATAATATAATACATCAAATACAAATACTCGCAGTATATGATAGTGACGTCAAACTGAGAGCAAAGGGATTTTATCAGGAAGCAGCTAGTTCATATTTCATTCATGTGCATGGCTTTTTCTCACCAGCATGCCAAATATCTTTCCATTTTCTGAGCACTTTCCTCCTGATCAGACGGTTGGTGCTTGAAGTTTTACTGAAGTTGGAGATTGTCCTATTGCTCTTTACTTCCACCCACAATCATGATTTAATGGGCAGATTACCATGAAATTTGTTGAGTTCATCAAAGCTGTTGGTATTAATTAACACTCTGGAACATGATTGGATTAAATCAGATGATATTGATTCTCTGCACTGACATGAGGAGGTTCATTAAACACTGAATCAGCAGCTTCTGATGTGACAGATCCACATGATAACACTGTCATGTTGGTACATTGTGTATCTGGGTGTAGAAGGTGGGTGAAGGAGACAAAAAGGACATATTTGGCTCAATGTCATTTCTAAATATGTCATATCCTGTTTCCATATTTATTCTGAATCACTCACAAATGAAATTATACAAGTCATCCTGCATGCTGTCACTGTACATAGTATTACAACCTGAGGAGCAGTGGACTATCCCACACTACAGCTGGCAGCAATGGCTCCATTAAAGAGAAGCATAGCCTCCGTATGGAGCAGAGAGAGTGTGTGTGTGTGTGTGTGTGTGTGTGTGTGTGTGAAGGATGCTGATGCTGAAAAGGTCATTTCCTTTTTAAAATGAATTGACCTATTAAACAGTGTCCATTGTTGCGATGGAATACTGTGTGTGTGTGTGTGTGTGTGTGTGTGATGGCTCTTTAATGTGCTGGGAGGTGGGACAGTCCAGGTCCACATGTTTGCAGTAAGAGCTTCTCAGTTCTCCTCATCGGCCCTCAGGATGATTTTAGCCCTGAACGCTGGAACGTTTCAGAATAACTGGTCGACAACAATTTAGTTTTCTGCCTCGCTGGATTCCTGCTGGGCCTTCTGGATGACTGCCATGCTATATCCATGGATGGATGGATGGTCGAGCAGTCCTTAAGATGCAGCAGCCAGGAGGAAGAAGAAAAATAATACTTCTAATTGGTGGCACTTTCTATGTGGACACAACAGTAATGATAATATAATCAATAATACTGATGTTGGCTGGCAGTGATGAAGAGCTAGATGTTTGTCTTTGAGCCTCATGTCTCCTGAGCTCCTGCTAGCATGCTAACTTTAGCACATACACATACTTTCATCTCTGAGCTGTTTGTCCTATTTTCTAGAAAGGAGAAGGCCTAGCTACTGTTGGCTTTTTTCATAACCTCCTCACAACATGGAGTCAAATAAAGAGTGAAGGAATACTGCACTGAGCACTAAAATGAGAAAAAAGTACAGAAATCAGGTGAGCACACATAAATACATGTTTTTAAATAAAAATATACTTTGTCCTTGAAATATATATATATATATATATATATATATATATATATATATATATATATATATATATATATATGATTTTGTTTGGTTTTTGACCTGAAGCTAAAATTGTTTAGCTAAATACATAGTGGACATGGACAAACATTTGATTCATGAATTCTTCTGCAGGAAGCGAGGAAACATCGCTCACAGTTTCTAACACAGAGGATCCATGATTAGTCCGACAAACTGTGTGTGTGTGTGTGTGTGTGTGTGTGTTGTGCCATCAGCCTGTCTGCCCAAAAGCACTTCTATGTAATTGTGAATTTAAAATGGCCGTGGTTATTGTTGTTATCATGCAGAATGAATGGACAGATTTGGGCTTTATGGTGAGCCACTTAATGTGGCAGCAGACACCAGTTGCTAAATCGGTGTGTGTTTGTGTGTGTTTGTGTGTTGACAGGCCAGACATCAGTGTAATGGACTCTGTGTTGATTGAAAGGCCCAGTAGAGGAGTTCAGGGACTAATAACTATCATGAAATTGATAACCTTGGCAGATGTCGGTTCAATTCACACCTGCTACTGTTTTCAATAAAACAAGAGGAAAGCCACATCATTCACAAATTATGCCCCAAATATGAACCCACTTCATTTGACTCATGCCATTTCCACTGTAGTGGAAGCAGAGGAGGACGGAGGGTAATGGCTGAGAGGAGCAGGTGACTGGAAGCTCACTGGTTTCAGGAGCTGGATCACAGAGTGAAGGTGAAATAAAGGCAGCACGCATGTTCAGAACAACAGCTCATAGCTTGTTTTAAAGCACTTTAAAGCATGACAGTTTTTACAGGAGGGAACAGGACATTTGTTGGGGACTATTTTCAGCACAGAGGAAAACATGATGTAGTTTTTGGACACTTATGGAGCTCTGTGGCAGAGAAGAAAAACATATAAAGGCTTCATCTGACTTTGACGCTCATTAAAAACATGTCTGTAATATGTTATAATCTTCTCATAGCACTATATAACTATTATTATAAGCATATAATTTTAATCATCATTTCATTGACTTTCATATTGTGTTGTGATTGTTGTAAGAAATCATGATGAATGTTTCTGAGAGCTTATAACTATGATCGTGCAACACTATGAGCAGTTCATGACACATTATAAATACAGTCATGGAAAAAATTATTAGACCACCCTTGTTTTCTTCAATTTCTTGTTCATTCTAATATCTGGTACCACTAAACGTATAATACAATGAACACAACAAAAAATGCAGCTGGTCACATAATACTTTATGTCCTATTTGACATTCTTAAGCTTAATTGATTCCCAGGGTATATAAGAGGCCATTTCATGTCACAAGCAGCACTGCACATGCAAAGGCCTAGAGTGGTTTCCTGCTTACATTCAAGCCGTAGCACAACTCAGAAGTTGTCAGCTCTAACATAATGCCTAAAACAAAAGAATTATGTGAAGCAACAAAGGCAGCCATCTTGGCACTGCTGGAAATTGGCATGAGTGAGAGACAGGTAGCGGAATACTGATGATCTCCACGACAGCCGTTCATTACAACAAAAAAACAAGCTGAACATGGCACTACCAAATTGCTACCTGGCCGTGGCAGGAAACGTCTTTCTACCCCACGAGATGACCGTGCACTCATCCGTTCCTGTGTCAGGAATCGTCGCCAGACCTCCAGGGACCTTAAAAATGAGTGGGCACTGTCGAGAAATGTGACTTGCTCGGCAAGGACAGTTCGAAACCGACTTGTTGAAGCTGGTTTGAAGTCACACAGAGCACGCAAGAAGCCCTTCATCAATGAAAGGCAGAGGAAGGCCCGGTTACTCTTTGCTCGAGACCACAAGGATTGGACTGTTGATGATTGGGCTAAGGTTCTCTTCAGTGATGAATCCAATTTTGAATTGATGCCCACTCCAGCCAACTTACTGGTTAGGAGGAAGCCTGGAGAAGCTTACAACCCAGACTGTCTTGCCCCTACAGTAAAACATGGGGGTGGATCAGTCATGATCTGGGGTTGTTTCAGTCTGAGTGGAACAGGGCAAATTTAAATTGTGTGAAGGCCGAATGAACCAGGTCAAGTACAGGACTACCCTTGAAAACAGTCTTCTTCCATCAGCTGGAAAACTCTTTCCTGCCTCGAATGACTGGATTTTCCAACAAGACAATGCCCCTTGCCACACGGCAAGGTCAGTTAAAGCCTGGATGGAGAACCACAACATTCGCACCATGCCTTGGCCTGCTCAATCACCAGATCTTAATCCAATTGAAAACCTGTGGAAAATCATCAAACTCAAAATGGAGAACCACAAGCCCAAAAACAAAGAAAATTTATTTGAATTTGTCCAACAGGAATGGGCTGCTGTGACAGCAGAACAATGTCAGAAGCTGGTGGAGAGCATGCCAAGACGCATGGCTGCAGTCATCAAAAACAATGGTTATGCAATCAAGTATTAACTCTTGTGTGTATCATGTGTTTAAAGCAAACAGAAAAGAAAACATGGAATGCTTAAAAGTAGTGTTTTTGGCGGTACAATGCCATAGCTATTGATGTAAGAATTTAAGTAATTTTGGTTATTATCAAGAAAACCATGGAAAATGAATAATCCTTAGTTCTTAAATTAAACTCTCATGAGCTATTTTTGTTGTTATCATTATAATTGTCCAAACAAATGTACCTTTAGTTGAGCCAGGCATTAAAATTAACAAGAAATTGAAGAAAACAAGGGTGGTCTAATAATTTTTTCCATGACTGTATATTTATGATGCATTTAGCACAGAAAAATCCACCTCGTTAGGCTCAAAGTAATGTGTTTGTGTTCAGCTCGCAGGCAACAGACCAATCAGAGTGCTGCACTGCAGCCAAGCCTGCTGCTTTAAGCTGGAAACAACACAGTGGATCATTTGGAATAAATTCACAATAATAGTTTAGCAAATTGTGCTTCTGAAACCATTTTAGGTGAGAAATAAGCCAAACAGTAGCTGACTCTGTCTTCATTTTAGCTTGACAAGGGTTAGGTTAAAAGTTGTTAGGGACTTTCCAGAGGCAGGGAGTTAGTTTTGCTTTCATTAGTTTGATTGACAGATGGTTCATCCAATCAGCTGCCCTTCTCCAAACTGACGCCTGTCAGACAGGGTCAGGTTAGGAGAGGCCAAGCTATAGCTGGAAATGTAAGAGTAGTTTATTCTAGTTCACACAACAGTGTTGAGGTCCACTGACTCACTGTTCATGAATATTTTAATGTATTTCAGTCTCAATCAGCAGAAACATTCCAGGTATTGAGGCTGGTAAAATTCATGAATATCAAGGAAAACATTAGAGCTGATTAGGGAGAAGTGGAAATAAAGCCCCGTTTTCTTCTCCTGTTCTCCAATTATTCATGAATCACTTGACAAAACTGAGCTTTTCAAGTGTGCGGATGATCAACAACTGGATATTCCTGAAAGCTTATAAAACCAAATGAACTTTTAATCTTTCATTTGAGGTTGCAGTATGTACATTTGTTCATGCAAGCTGTTCATAAATGACTCTTTTATTTGAGAGTATACATGCATCTTCACCTTCACATCCCCATTCCTTCCCAGCTCTGCTTATCCTCCTCCTCCTTTCATTAGTCTCTGGCCTGTGAGGAGGAGCAGAGGCTCATAAAGATGGAGGCATGGAAACATTAGGAGAGAGGCCGATGAGTGAGAAAACACTGAGACATCTCCCTCATACTTTATATGCTAATTGAGGTGATGCTCTGACATGCTGTTAGCATCCTGAACACAGCAGTCAAACAATGACCTGGAGGTGATGGTGAGAGTAGCACACTGCTGGAGGCTGATGCCAGGAGAGAGGCAGCCTCCTCCACCTATCAGCTCATCCTGTTCACTGTGTGCTGGACATGCTGCATGGCCTCTCAGCTCATCCAGCTCCTCTTATCTTAACTCTTATGACAATCCAATCTGTGCTTTGTTAATCAACCAACAAGGAGAACAAACACTAATGCAGGGATGGTGATGGTGGTGCATCGCTCCATAGAATACCAGGAATCTGCAGTGATGGATGGGTTTGTGCTTATTCTATAACATGTGGAATCAGTAAGATATTACATGAAATATTAAAGTCCAAACCCTTTTAAATTTCATCTCCAATATATAATCCAGCTCTGAGAAATGATACGCAGATAAAAGTGTGCAGCTCTGGCAGTAAAAGAAACAAATAAGTCAATAAAAACAACACACGTAATTTGATTCAGTTGTTTCAGCTCGTTTTACAAATGTTTCTTCAGGGTATTCAATATATTTGGAAGGAAGAGAAAAGAAAGAGAGCGGCTGTTTGAATCCATTTCCAAAATGAAGGAATCTGCCCACTGGTTTGTTTTCAGCACAGAGCTGCTGCTGGCAAGAAGCATGTGGCCGATTAGTTTCCTTTGGAAAATAAAAAGAATAAATTGGCATTCATGAAATTATTTGTGGTAATACTATTGTAATGTACGTACATAACGTAGCATTAAACGTGTTGGAAGTCACATGATCATGTTTGTTAAAATGTGTTGAGCTGTGAATGAGACCATGCTGCTGTGCATTTGAATAACATTCATTTATTTGTTCATGTACAGCAAAATACTTGGTTTTAGTGCTGTTTTCAGCTCTTTTCAGGCCTCAGCAAGGTTTCTTTTTCTTTTTTACTGAAGAACACAAAGAAAGGTCTTGATCCTGGAGTGGGGGGTGCCAGAGGTCATAGCATGGACATGCATGAGTGTGTGAGAGAATAGCCTCATTGTTCTTTTACTAATACCAGGGAAGCCTTGGAAACATAAAAGCTTTAATTAAATTAGCTGGAGGGTATAGAAGTTTAGGAAGTTGCTCCTGACCAGAGGACAAGGTCAAGCAGAGACATTCTGCTGTCTGCACAGACCCACATCTCCTCACTTGGACTCCTGATGAAGAGCAACATGCCACAGCTGTTCACCACTGTGATGCATGTAGTCAAGCAAAGCACACACTGAACATGTGATGTGTCGCTTTCATTTCAAAAGATAGAATATGTTGACTTCCTGTCGACACCAGTGTTATTTTTGGAGAAACATCCACGTTAGTAAAGGGCCCTGAATGGAGAGATGGGAAAATGGAGATGGAGAAAAGAAAGTGTGAGTCAGCCAGGACGGTGTGAGTGGAATCCTTAGCGCTAACAGGCTAATTTATCATCACCCCCGTTGCTATGGGAACCAGCATTCCGGGCAAATCATGGGATGCTAGAGTGGTGTTTTTCTCCTCAGGTTCCTTTTTGCAGGCTGGTTGGAGTCTGCATTAGTTATAGGGAAGGTCTGAGGAAAGTGTTGCTTTAATAAGTAATTTAGTGGAGCATTTAGTGGCTTCAAAAGCAGCTTTTATTATGATAAGTGAGGAAAGAAATATGAGAGATTTTTTTCTCTCTTTTTGTAGATGGATAGTAAGGAAGATAACCTTGGAAAACAATTTCAGTGTGAAAAGACATTACTACAGCGACATGATGATGACAATTCAAGTCAGATTCCTTTAGAAAATATCAGGCACGACTCAGGTCAACAAATCTGTTGTTCTGTACAAACTGGAGTGATTTGACACACACCGTCAATCTGGACATGAGAATAAGGTACAGCTGTGTCTACTGGTGGATGAATAAGCCTTGAGTGGAAAACATGAATTAATTCATTCAAGGTCTGCATATCTTTTGAAAGTTTCTTTATTGGATTAAAAGTGGCTGAAATGAGAAACCACTTGTTCTCATTTTGTCCAGGAAACAGAGATGAAAGCAGCCAGAGATGGATCTACAGCAACAGAAACTCACATTCAGTCAGTGCCAACCTGTGCTGGGGTCTGATCCCTGCCTGACAGTCACCAGAAAAAAAACACACTGATCCAGAAATACATTTCATAAATCTGCTTCATATCAGCCTTGTCTCGTGCCATGCAGTTAACACTGTGAGATGATTGATTAGGTTTCGGCAACAATACTATGTGGTCCAGGTTGGAAAAGGAGCTCCTGATGACTGGACAGCTCAGCAGGATCAGTAAACTCTCTGTTGCTGCAATTACACAGGTAGACCCAGAGCTGGGCCTGGCTGGATGTGAGCTGAGCTGCTAACTGAAGAGCCGCCTGCAGCTACTCACTTCCCTTCTGGTGTCACAACAGAAAACTTCTATGAGACTAAAGGGAAGGGAAGACTGAAGCATCTGAATAAAAAAGAGAGAGAGAGAGAGGTGGAATATCAGCTATATCATATTTTTCCTTTCACCAGTTAGAGAACCATCCTCAGTTCCCACTGTCTGCCTTAAAGTCATAAACATACAGGTAGATACAGGAAATTTGTATTTAACCCATTTTTCCACAATGACAGGAGGAACCACCAAAGCATCGATCCTGAGCTTGACCTATCCACCGACTGCTAAGGACGGGTTAAATACTGGGTCAAAGTTCATGTCTGTACATGTGTGCATATGAATAATTTAATAATGTTTTAAAAAGGAAAAGATGAAATACTTATCCTAAACCCTAATGAGGGTTAAGATAAGTAAGTATGAGATGCACCAGGTTATAACCACAGACGTGTTGGTTTCTAATAATTTTCTGTTTTTACCTCTTGGGGTTGCAGAACTGCTCTGTATCAAGAGCCACAAGCCAAAGAGGTTACAACACTTTCATTTCTACAAATAATAAAAAAATAATCAACCTCAAACTAGTGCAGTAAATGTCTTTAAGCAGGCTTCACTCTGAGCAGAAGGATGTTTTCTTGTTTTGATTTTCAATGAGGATTATGAAAAAAAGCATCCAGCTGTGTTTCCCTTTTCTACCCTCCACCCCTCAAATTATGGTCGGAAGGACGAAAACATGTTTACTATGCTTTCTCATTCTCTCTGCTTCTCCCTCCACAAGTTGACAGTGCATCATAAATCCATCTCAGCCTGGAGGAAGAGCATCTCAAGGCTGCTGCTCTCCTACAAAAAAATGTCTTATTCTTAAAAAAAAACTGAGGAGGAGGAGGAGCAGGAGAAGGAGGAGGAGGAGGAGGAGGCTCAAAGAGAATGTTTTATCCTCTGTTTGGAGAACACGTTAGTCTAAACGAGGCTTGGTGAGCTGCAGGAGGAACATCCAGATTCTCCAGCTGCAGTCTGAAGCGCTGGCCTCACTTCATACCGAACACGGACTTATTTAGGATGATGGACACTTCAGGGCTGTAGGCAAGGTACCAGGGGCTGAGTGGGAATCAGGCTCCCAAGCTCTCCCAATTACAGCATATGAGTGTGATACCAGTATGTGTCCGTGACTGTGTGGATGGGATGTTTTAATATGGGGCTGATTGTATTTGTCCGGTCACGCTGTGTTTCACTTGCCTTTCGTCGTGTTCATTTAATTTAAACTGGCTGATTACCAGGGCCGAGACGTGCCGATGCATCCTGATGCCCTGCTGCAGGACTCACAAAGAGTGCCTGGCCCAAGGGCACTCTAAGGAAAACTCCTTAACTCAGTGATGAGCATGTCCCAGAATAGGTCAAGGATTTTCTTTTATTCGTTTGTCCTGGAATAAAGAAGCTCATCAGATCAGTAATCCTGTGTTTTCTAGAGTCCATATTATGTCAAAAAGAAGTGCCAGGAACGGTGTGCATGTACGACTGATTATTTTATCTGGACTGAGCTACTGTCACTGGATTGTGGAAAAATAGCCCCACTTCAGAGCATCCCTGTTTGACAGTAAATGACACCATGATTTCCTAAATGGTCATCATGTTATAACCCTCTCTGAGCAGACTTCTCCTCCTCCTGGCAGGTGGATCATCTAACACACTCACCTGGTCTGCTTCTAAAGTTTAAGCTGGTAGCTTTTATCTGTCTCTTCGCTGTTTGGTTTCGTGACATTTTGTTATCAGTCTGGTTTGTCCAGCCTTAATCAGGTTGTGACACAAGCTGTTGACACCTGAAACTAATAATTAAAATCATAAAATAAGATGTGCCCTTTTTGAACCAACGTTTTACCTTTAATTTGTGACACGTCTGTCACCCTGAAGTGCCGGAAAAACCCCGGTGATGAGATATTTTCATGTCATTAGAGCGTCGGAGCTGAAAGTAGGCCAGCTATTTCCGACTCATTTTCATTGCTGCTAAAGTCAGAAACACTGCAGGAAAGTGGATCACCCATGAAGAATGGAGCTCTGTGAGCAAAGCTGAGAGGCCTCCTCAGTTCACTGAAGGGTCAGATCACTGCTCAGCACACTCTGTCCAGTCTGTCTGTCCAGTTACATCAAACACTCTTTCTGTCCTCCTGCTTTGTCTTTTCTCAGCCACTGGGTTGTGGACAACCATTAAGAAGACTCCAACTTTGTATAATAATAGAACCTCTTGCTGAGATGGGCTTCAGGCCTCAGTAATAATCAATGTATGGGAGTTCAATGAAATGTGGTATTGTTATTTAGCATCATCACTAGCATGTGGTCTCTTAGCATCATCACTAGCATCATCACTAGCATGCGGTCTGTTAGCATCATCACTAGCATGTGGTCTGTTAGCATCATCACTAGCATGTGGTCTGTTAGCATCATCACTAGCATCATCACTAGCATGCGGTCTGTTAGCATCATCACTAGCATGTGGTCTGTTAGCATCATCACTAGCATGTGGTCTGTTAGCATCATCACTAGCATCATCACTAGCATGCGGTCTGTTAGCATCATCACTAGCATGCGGTCTGTTAGCATCATCACTAGCATGCGGTCTGTTAGCATCATCACTAGCATGCGGTCTGTTAGCCTCATCACTAGCATGCGGTCTGTTAGCATCATCACTAGCATGCGGTCTGTTAGCATCATCACTAGCATGCGGTCTGTTAGCGTGGCTGCAGCTGCTGACTGTCTGAAAGCACCTGTTGGTAGTAGAGATAGTAGAGAACTAAGATACTGATAGTAAGAGAGAGAGAGAGAGAAAGACAGAGAGAAGAAGATGGAAAGAAAAGAGAAGGACTTGAGAGGCTGAGCTCCAGTAAAACACAGAGAGACATAGTTATGCTGCCTTTGTCATCGCTGCTAGATGATTCCAGGTCAGTCTTCTTATCCATCGAGCTGACAGAGCCAGAAGGAGCATCACAGCACAATGATTGTTCAGCTTTCTTTCGTAGCATGTTTCCTTTGCACATATGTCCTCCTTTTCCTCCTCCCAGGCAGTCACTGTGGCTCCAACCTTTTTACTGCTTTACGTTCATTAAAACATCCATGGAGAGAAGAGACGAGGTGAAATGGGAACGCTTTATCCATCAACCCGCTGGGAAGCTGCCGCATACCTCGGCCAATTAACGAAAGGCCTTGTAGCCCGACAGATAGTGACGTCTCACTCAAACCACACACAGAGCTGTGTACTGAGGCGCATACACACCATGCAGACACAAAGATGCATGTTAGTCGACACAGAAAGAAGAGATTAATTGTTAGTTTGGTTCCTGTTTAGCAGTGAGGCTCCTATCAAAGAGACAAGCTCTGGGTGTTACTGAGGGTCTTATCAGCCCACTGTGTGATGTGCTGAGGGGTCACCATGACAGGCCTCACACTGTGAGATGAAGAATGGAGGAGAGGGAGGACTCATCTGGTATTTTAATTAATTATTACGGCAAATAAAACCAACATTGTGCTCAGTTCAGTGTGGCATTAGTGCTGAAACCTCATTACTTCCTTTCCAGACTCTCTGCTGAAGTTGGATGTATTGTTCCCTTAGGTAGCCACTCAGGCTTAAATTAATTGGGGAATAGGAAAAGACAATGAAAAATATATATATAATAATTGTAATTAAAGAAGAGATAGTAAAGGTTATGGGTTACTTACCATCAAAAATAGAAGCAGACTGCAGGGTATCAGTCTTGAATGACTTTTTTTTTTTTTTTTTTTTTAATTTTTACCATTAATACCACTATTTAACAGCTACTACAAATGATCAAGGATATCTTTATATGTATATATATATATATATATATATATATAGAGAGAGAGAGAGAGAGAGAGAGAGAGATTCATAAACAAATACAATAGGTTTAGCATCAGCCACTGCTGTTCACATTTAATGCTGTATTACAAAAGAAAAGCAACATGGAAACAGCAAAAGTCAATAGAACTTACTCAACTGTGCAAGAAAAGGTTTCAGACTGACCAGAAGTAGATTTTTCTTTTGTTGAAAAATATCTGATGTGCTAAATGAATATTCAAAGTATTGTTCAGATTATAGAAGTAGAGCAAAATAATGTATTTTAGTATGCTAAGACACTAGAGGTCAACATTAACGTCTATTCAAACTGGTCATTTTCAAATTTGAAGAAACAGTCATGATAATTATATGTCAATGATCATTTCTAACAAATAGAGGAAGAGACAAAAGCAAATAACAGAGGGAAGGTGAAGAAAAGAGTGAAGCAGAGGTAAAGAGAGTAATAAACACAAAGCAGAGGAGGACAGACAGGGATAAGGCTGAAACTGAAGGCAGGCATGAGGAGGAGGAGGACGGAGCAGGAGGAAGGGAGGAGAAGCAATAAAGAAAGATGGAGGAGGAGCCTGAAAGCTCCTGCAGAGAGATGAGAGGGCTAGAGACAGACTGGGGCTCTGGACCAGTTCAGCCTGTCAATATGAGGAGAGATGGAAGCATAGAATGTTTGCTTTGACCACAGTATTAACAGTTTGAAATGAAAACATATTGGCCTTCAGACAGACATCAGCAGTCTAGACAGCATATAAAAGTGACTAAAACCAGTCTGAGCCTCCTTCATTTCTTCAGTGTTTTCAGGACAAGCAGGAAACTCAACAGAGGGAAACAATTAAAACAGTCTGTCAGTCCAAACGAGGTGACATAATCAGCAAAACGTTCACAGAGGGATGACGAGGGAGGTGAAGAGCTGAGAAAAGTCTGACCCAGGTCAGACCAGAACCTGAGACCCTCTACCTGTGAGGCAGCAGTGCTAACCACTTCTGCTGTTCTAACAATACGAACATTATAAGTCAAGTCATTCACTGCAGATCAGCAATACCAGAACAAAATGTAGGAGTAGGAACCCAAGGAATCATGGATACCCGATGTCAGTGTGAATGAGCGAATGCTGAATGATCTATTTCATAATAACTTATACTTTGATATTAGAATATAATTATGGAAGCATTTATGTCTAATTTTGCAGGTAAATTAGTGCAAAGACTGCTGGTTTATAGTAACATCTTTATTAATTTGCTGATTTTTTTGTTAATAATCTGAATTTACAAAATATCAAGTGATGACAATAGATAGATAACATAATTTATCATATATATAACCCATGGGCAAGCATCACAGGGGAAACAAGATGGATTTATTTCTGGTTTCTGGTGAGACTCAACATAACAGAGTTTTGCAGAAAAATGCCAACATTTGATTATTCATATACTCTACATTCAGGAGAGGAGTACAGACAGGAGCAGATATTAGTGATGTATAACTCCCTCAAAATTGTTCTCAAGTGCAGTACATGAGAAAAACTTCTTCCTCTTTATGAGTTTGTCATAGTCCTACCAGCATTTGCCCTTTACTACCACAATCTGCTGCAGCAGTCAGCCAGCACGACTCCAGTCTCTGTTAGAATAGTCTAGCTGACATTCTGATTAAATCCCAGACACCGTGGTTATTATCCAGCCCAGAGGCAATGGCTGCATATGTGTGTGTGTGTGTGTGTGTGTCGGTGTAAAAATGAGTCTTATGAATGCAGCGCCCCATTGAGCCAGGCTGTTGGCCAGTAGGCTTTCCATGAGCTGAAAGATTGTTATATCCTCAAATAGAAGAAAGATGGATCTGTCCTTCATCTTCTGACAGATGGGTGAAAAGCTCCAGCTGTGATACAGATAATTATTTCTGCGTGTACGTGTGTGTGTGTGTACGTGTGTGTGGTGAGGGACGTTGAAAGGATTTAGCCTTCAGTCATTAAATGCTTTTTGGCTTTCTAGACAAACTTAAACTAAACTCCTTCCCCCACTCTTCCTAATATAGACTTTACAATATTGTTATCAACAAATAATACAAATAATAGTGGAGACCATGATGCTTTGCTGTGACCACTGTATGAGGAGCAGCTGTGGGCTCGTCCAACACATCAGAACCATGGACAAGGAGTCTGACTCATTCAGAGAAAGCCAATAGCATCATGAGACACAGTCCAGCTCTTCTCTGGACTCACAGTAGCATCAGTAGATGATGCAGAGATTACTCCTTTATATCTTTACATGGCAAATGTTTGCAACTAGATTCATGTTCTAAATATCAAACACAGCACCTTTTACTTTAGTTAAAGTAGTAAGTTTTTTTTCTCTTATATGTAGGACACACTGAGGGCTTTCTGCTTGCCAAAGCAGCCGCTGACAGACATGAAATCCTTAAAGACTTATAAAACGATTACCACGGGCTGCTGGTTAGTGTTAATTTCAAGCTCTACTTGCAGTATTTTGATATTTAATATCTGTGATGGCTGCCAGGAATTTCCCAAGTCAACAAGCGTCCGTAACATGACAGTGTAACAAGCAGCAGAGCAGAGGATCAGACGGAGCAGCATGTTGACACTCTCTAGCTGCTTCGGTAATAAAGCAGAATGATGGCAAACAGCAGGACACAATTTCAGCTCAGCAATGGAAAATAAAGCTGTGTAATGAAAGCACAGATGTAATCTGTACACTGTCTGCAGAGGAGGAGGAGGAGAGACAGCAGAAGAAATATAGAGGCAGAGGAGGAGTCATTTCTTGCAGATCGATAGAGAGATGAAAAAATTTGTTAATAGCGTAGTCCTGGTGACAGCGAGGAGTGTTGCTATTGTTGCTGTTTTTCTGTGGGAATGCATGATTCATCAAAACAGTTTTTCCCTCGTGTGCTTGTCGCCCTGTTCCTTCTTCTGGTAAGCATGAAAAGGTGAAAAGACTCCAACTGATTCAAGCTTTTGGTTGGTTTGGACAGCAGTCAGAAATGATGGTGAGGACACTTTGATCACATGTGGCACAAAAATCCATCCTGACATATTTCAAGTATATGTGTTTTTTATTGTTGCACATTACATTCAGGTCAAACACATGCATTAAATAGAGAGATGTCAGGCCCACTGTACTGCTGGGGGTTCACTGCCTTGCTCAATGGCACCACTGCTGGAGGAACTGGCACCTCCCACACCACCCTTGGTGGCACCTCCTGGAGAGGAGCGTAGATGCTGAATAGCATCAGTTCTATCAGAAATAGAGAGGATTTCTTTATTAAAACAAGAGCAAGAAATGCAAAAATGAATCTTTCCATCAAGGACAGACTGTGACCTTCTCTGCAGGCATTAGTGGACCACCGCACAGAGAAAAGACCAATACTTTCAACAGAAATGTGCACCACCCTGCTAAACCTGTTCTGGGATATCTGATGCAGACAGGCTTAATATGTATACTTTCAATGGGTCAGAGTCGTTCCTCACCTGAGCATGCTCAGTATGCAGTGTTTGGCTGTGACCTGTCCTCTGCATGTGTTTGTCTGATCTGTGATGTTATTGGCTGCTATCTTGTTGGATGACATCATTATTTCACCACTTTATTCTCCACTCCTTCAGTCACTCCTCTCTTTATGTGTCCTTCCTCTCGCTTCCTCTTGCTTTTAGTAGAAATAGATGGTCAACTATGATGAGTTCATGACTATTTTACAGCACTGTGTGTATGGTATGTATCTGTACAGCTGCTGCATCCACCTCAGGCAGCCATTTTGTGCCTTCTATAAATCAGTTTCACCGTCCCAACCAGGAAACCAGACAGGAGAACACTGTGTGTGTGTGTGTGTGTGTGTGTGCGTGTGTGTGTTGCTATGCTAACATGAGGTAGCATACAGCTCAGTGTCCCTCTAATGAAATCCACAGAATGGAGGAAAATCTAAAGTCTGAACCTTGTTGTTTGGTTTTTGAAGACATTGTTTGCAGAAGTACATGAACAGAATACCAGTTAATACATATCAGAGGCTTTAATTGACAGAGCTAAGCCCTCAGATAGATAGAGAAGAAGATGTTGGGTTAATAACAGAGCAGAATCATCTGTTCCATGAAGTAGCGCTCAATGACTAATCCCTCAATAATTACAGGAATGCTTCACTGTAATTATTGCTCTTAAAGAGAAACATTAAGAAGGGTTGAGAAATGATGGATTCCAAGTCATGTGGATAAAATCTTCAGGTTTCATGATTATATGGGTCTGACTTATCAAAATATTAACTTAAAAATTATAGGAAGAATCTGCTCTGCTGAAAGAGAGGCCTAATTTACATCCAAGTAAATAGGTGTCACTCTCTCACTAATATTATTCAAAAGTGTATTCTTCATAAATGTGTAATTGTGTGTAAATGATGAATATTGTCATATGGTTCAGACCTAATTTGCAGTTTAAATGTATTTTCTCACAGTGGCAGATCCCCCACGTACTCCCAGTAGAACAGGGATTATGTTGCTCTGAAAGTACATTTATGCAACTTTGTTTTGCTGCTGAAAAACATATGAAAACATAAATTATGTCATGTCACGTTTCCTCATGACTCTGATTTATAATAACAACAAAAACTGAATAGTTAATCAGCAAACAGCGAACACCTACAGAGGACAGAGATTAATGAAACCCGAGGAAACTATAATCCATGTTCAAACCGCACACAAAGACACTCTGTAATCTGAGAATGACTTTCCAATCCAGTAAAAGGCTTTTTACAGGAATTTCATTGTATAAAAAGCAGTGATCCACACACACCAGAGAACCTCAACACCTGGTCTGTATGAGACGGCATTTGGTCACAGATGTGCCCATCTGGCCTCCACATCAGTGTGTGTGTGTGTGTGTGTGTGCCCTAAAAGAACAGTGAGTCCTAGAACAGAGCATCACTCCACATCAGCAGCCTCCTGAATAAAACACCTGGGGGCTGGATTAGGAGTACAAGCATTTTGGTAGAAACAGAGAGGGAATGTGAGATGAGGCTGTGTTGTTGGCGTTAGCAGCATTAGCAAAGAGGTATAAAGAAAGGTGAAATAGAGCAACCTGGTTACTGGGAAAAAAGGTACAAGACAATTAGCTGGCTGTAAGTTTTTTTTGGTTGTTGTTTGTCATTTTTACATATAGATGTAGTTTGGACTGACCTCAGTATAAAACACTCAGAGCTAGTGCTGCAGAGGCTTAAGATGGACGGTCCATCAATCACAGGACAACAGAAATCTGTATATATGGAGGAAAAGTGATGCTTCAGCAGTTTCATACAAAGTAGGACATTTAAATGATTGTTTTGCTGTTTGACAAGTTTCTTAACCCAAAAACACAATGTTTTCCTAATCCTAATTAACATGTTTCACAGATAATTCTTAAAATATATATATATATATAAATTTACCACAGGGATGTTTTGCCTATTCTGACTCTCAGTCTGGATTAAATTAATTCTTCATCTGTTGTTTCTGTGCAGAGTTTACCCTGCTCTATGGTATCTAAAGGAATTCTTCTTCTAAAAAAAAAAAAAAAAAAAAAAAAAAAAAAAAAAAGGGGCGGCAGTAGCTCAGTCTGTAGTGACTTGGGCTGGGAATCGGAGGGTCGCCAGTTCAAGTCCAGGTCGGACCAAAATGTGGAGAGTGGACTGGTAGCTGGAGAGGTGCCAGTTCCTCCTCCTGGGCACTGCCGAGGTGCCCTTGAGCAAGGCACCGAACCCCCAACTGCTCGGGGCGCCTGGATAAGGGGCAGCCCCCTCACTCTGACACCTCTCCTCTAATGCATGTGCATGTGTTTGTTTCATAACTTGTGTGTGTAATGTGCAATTGAAAAATGTATGTATATATACTAACAGAGTGAAAAAATGTAATTTCCCTCATTGAGGGATTAATAAAGGAATTCTTCTTCTTCTTCTTCTTCTATCTGCTTAGTGCACTGAAAGGTTACTTTAGGTATTTTACTGGGGAGCTTCCTGTTGCAGTGTGTGCTCACATCTTCTATGACTTCTACCTTCACTTATTTCTCCTTTACAGCCTCTATTTGTTATTACTGGTACTGTGGCATTAGCAGAGGTTATATCCAGCAAAGCTAGAAGGAATCACAGTAGAATCACTCATTTACAGCTAAAATTAAAAAACAAAACATAAAAAGTGAAGTCCTGCTGATGTTGGTCTCTATCCCCATGCTGCTAACACCAGCTCTGATCTGTCTCTGAACCTGCTGCAGCTGCTCTGTCACAGTAGCTGGTGTCTGCTAAAATGTTTCTGTGAGCTCAGCCACATTTTCTTTTGCTCCTTTATGTCTGGCCTCCAGTCAGCGTGGTTCCTCCTGCAGAGATCAGGGACCAGGAGCAGAACCTCTCTCTGTGCAGTTTATTGTCTTTATTAGCTCCTGTCCATCTGAAAGCTCCTCTCTTACTCTCTCCTGTCGCTGCTTTTCCTCTCTTTTATTTTCTCTCTCCTTTAACCTCTCTGCTGTGGTCTTGTTCCAATTGAGGTCGACCCCTCTGTCTGTCTCTGGCTCTGTGAAGGAGGAGGAATGAGTCGCCCTCCTTCTCTCGTTATCTCATTAAGATGGCTGTCAGAGCACGCTACAATTGCCAAAGTCCTCCCGCCCTGCCTCTGTGTGAGTCTGCATACAATATGGCTGCGGTGCATCTGTGAGTGTGAGTGTGTTAATTGTGCTGGGAGGGATACATCTCGTTTTGACCGCCCACAGAGGCCCACCATGACCCGTCTGCCACATGTAACACAGCGCCTCCAGAATACTGATGGAAGCTGCTGTTGACCTCAGCGTCTCTGTGTTAGTTTGCATCTGAAACCACCAGGTGTTCACTGAATGCAGGTGATTACATGTAATACAAACACATTCACTGATTCTGTGTGTCAGGAAATATTGGTGGTCTGACCATCTGAGGAAGTGATGGTGGCAGAATCATGGCTAGAAGTGGAGGGGAGGATATCTTTTGTGCTGTATAACATAGGTGTTATGCCAGGCAGTATAAAATAAGAAAGTACAGCAGGAGGTGGGTGGATCCAGCAAACACAAGCTGGAGACCTGGAGAACACATGTAGACATAAAGACCAGCCTCATCATGAGCATGAATTTATTTCAGAATAACCAGAATCTGACCTAAATGAAGACTCACTTGCAGCTCCACACATGTGTTTAGTTCATGCATTCAGAACATGTGTTGAACAACCTTGACACTTTCACATCATTGCAGAAACACCTTTGCTTTGCTTGTGGCTGTCTTTGGTGAGAATATTGGTTGTTGTTTTCTTCCTTTTGTCCATTCTGTGCTGTTTGTTTGCTGACAGAAGGAGTATGAATGATCTGAATGGAAACACTGGATGGCTACAGCTGTCCTTTTCATTCCTGTCTGACATCAAATATATATCTCATTTTCAATCAGTCATTGAGTCTGTTAAATGTAATAAACTATTGAAACATGTCAGTCACAGTGTACCATCTCTATCTCTAATTAGCTCTTCTGTCTGCACAACAGACTAAAACTACTCACATCTACTGTGATATAAAACCAAGAAAATCAAAATTATATATAAGAGAAAAATAAATATTATAAATATAATTAATGGCCACAATAATTAATTAGCACCAATTTGACCAATTTAGAAATTCATTAATTATCTAATCATTCAGCTCTAAAGAAATTATCACCATAGTGAAACAAACTGTTTAACTCACTTCTTTAGAGTTTGTCGGGAAATAATAAGTGGTCTGTACTTTGAGGTCACCTTGCTGCCCATAGGGCTTTGCAAAAGTCATTTTGTTCGGTTATTAGATGCAGAACATCTTAAATTTAAAAAAGCCTCCAACAGAATGGCTCCTTAACTTTCAGCTGAGGATTTGGAGGCGGTGATAATAATTGAGAGCCTTGGCTGAGTCAGCGGCTCACTGCAGGTTTGATCTGGTTAGACTGAGTATACAGGCAGCTCAGAAAGAGGCTTCAGAGAGAGAATGAGATGGAGAGCTTGATGAAAGAGATTTATTTGGGGTTCAGATTCGATAACCTGTATTCAGTTTTCCCTCCAATACCACCAGCGTCTGCAGATGCTGTGCTTTTCCCCCTCCTCTCTCCTCTTTAATAATTTCTTTTCAATCAGTTCCACCTGCCTCCATCTGATGCTGCACAGATATAACATTTAGCTGCACCGAGCCTCGAAAGTGGATTATCACCATAAAGATATGGTACAATTCTGCATGACGGCCTAAAATAAAAGCACTTACTGCTGCAGAATATGATATGAATGGTCTCACTGATTATGAGCAAATTGGACAAGTGGCCCATTAAGTTGGACATGGCAGGAATGCTGGTGATCATCAACCATCAACAGCTCCTCTAATTTCATCTTTGCACGTCTCTGTTTCTGCACTGATGTCAGCAGCAGTGGATGCACTGAACTCCAGGCCAAACTGGTGAGAAGCTGCATTCATTCAGCAACTTTAACTGGGAAGAACAAAAAGCCTTTGAAATAATTCTCAGAGAATTCAGGCATCCATCTTTGTTAATGATGGACTTTCATCATTAATGTCTTCTTCACAATTTGCTGTTAACTCATTAAAATGATGAAGTGTTTCAAAGACAATAACAAAGACATGATTTGCTTCTTAAACTGTAGCTTTGAAATATCATCTGAAAGCTGAGCAGAATCATATTTTCAAGTTTCATGAGTTTTGGATGCAGCATAACATGGCCACCATAAATTATTTATGTCCAACAGCGGACAAGTAATCACATTTATTTTGCTATAAAGTGGGATTTTGTTTGGGAAGTGTATTTTCAGACTGAATCACAAAACAGGGAACATGAACATATAATCATCAGCATTATAACATGTCATAAATCTTCATTTGAGGTGTTTGTTCACTTTACTGATGTCACCCAGACCTTTTTTACACCATGAAGTCCTGCAGACTGTGGCTGGTAATGAGGACAGTTTAGAGCAGCTGGACACCCGACCGCAGTGTGTTTGTGAAGACATGGACATAAGACTAACTTTCTCCATCCCTAGTGTCTTTTCCACATCTTTTCTTTCCTTTCTTTTTCTACCACACTAAAGCTTGGTCAGAACCCCTCAGCATCTTTTAGTTCCTGTATGAGACACACCAGCCTAATTTCAACTAATCAGTGTTATCATTATTTATTATTAGACAGAGAAGGTCCACTGAAGAGACCTGGTGAAAACAAAAGACACAACAAGTTACTTTAGCTCTAGTAATGTGCATAATGAATGTATTTCATGTACATACATGCTGTTATTTTTAGGAAATTCTCCTAGGGGTCGTATTTGAGGGTAGAAATAGCTGGTCCATGTGGTCATGTCTCTTCACTGCAGTACTGTATATAACTGTATATACCTGTATGTAACTGTATATACCTGTATGTAACTGTATATGCCTATATATATACCTGTATATACCTGTATGTAACTGTATATACCTATATATATACCTGTATATAATTGTATATACCTGTATATAACTGTATATACCTGTACATACCTGTATATAACTGTATACATACCTGTATATAACTGTATATATACCTGTATATAACTGTATATACCTGTATATAATTGTACATACCTGTATATAACTGTATATACCTGTATATAACTGTATATATACCTGTATATAACTGTATATACCTGTATATAATTGTACATACCTGTATATAACTGTATATACCTGTATATAACTGTATATATACCTGTATATAACTGTGTATATACCTGTATATAACTCTATATATACCTGTGTATACCTGTATATATACCTGTGTATACCTGTATATAACTGTATATATACCTGTATATAACTGTATATACCTGTATATAATTGTACATACCTGTATATAACTGTATATACCTGTATATAACTGTATATATACCTGTATATAACTGTGTATATACCTGTATATAACTCTATATATACCTGTGTATACCTGTATATATACCTGTATATAACTGTATATATACCTGTATATAATTGTATATACCTGTATATAACTCTATATATACCTGTGTATACCTGTATATATACCTGTGTATACCTGTATATAACTGTATATATACCTGTATATAATTGTATATACCTGTATATAACTCTATATATACCTGTGTATACCTGTATATAACTGTATATACCTGTACATACCTGTATATAACTGTAGATATACCTGTATATAACTGTATATACCTGTATATAACTGTATATATACCTGTATATAATTGTATATACCTGTATATACCTGTATATAACTCTATATATACCTGTGTATACCTGTACATATACCTGTATATAATTGCATATATACCTGTATATAACTGTATATACCTGTATATAACTCTATATATACCTGTGTATACCTGTATATATACCTGTATATAATTGTATATACCTGTATATAATTGTACATACCTGTACATAACTGTATATACCTGTACATAACTGTATATAACTGTATATATACCTGTATATACCTTTATATATACCTGTGTATACCTGTATATATACCTGTATATACCTGTATATATACCTGTATGTAACTGTATATACCTGTATATATATATATATATATATATATATATATATACCTGTATATAACTGTACATACCTGTATATATACCTGTATGTAACTGTATGTACCTGTATATACCTATATATAATTGTATATACCTGTATATATATATATATACCTGTATATACCTGTATATACCTGTATGTGACTGTATATATTCCTGTATATAACTGTGCTCCACAGTGTCTTTTAGTGTTTGTTGGCTCGTGTGTTTGCTGCTCCTGATAATGAGGACATTGCTGGAATCATCTGACTCTATCTTTAACAGAAGCAGCTCACATGTGTTTTAAGCTGCTAGTAAACAAACAGCACAGACAAACAAACAAGTAGCGAGGCCAAGCAGTGTCATGCAGTTTCTATGGCGACTAGTTAAGAGCACTCTTCACCACAGCCTGTTTTCCACTTGATTTGCAGAACAGGAGACTGTGTGTGTGTGTGTGTGTGTGTGTGTGTGTGTGTGTGTGTGTGTCACTGACACCTCAGCCAGACAAAGGAGGAAGGTTTAGTTTCGAACTTCATGGTTAGTCTGGTCAAAACCAAAACCCTTCCTGTCATTCCTGACATGTGCAGTTTGATCAGGTTTTGGTCGCCTCCTCTTTCCTTGGTTTCTCTTCAGTGAAACTGCTCTGCTCAGATTTGATTCTACTGTGCATTTTTTTTTTTATCAGTTCTTATTAGCAGAGACTTCTGGAGTCATCGCTGAACCTGAGGTCAATTATTAGAAATTTGATCAAATGCATACAGTATCCACAGACTTCACTGATCATTCACAACCTGCAACCAGAGGAAGTTCAGCCTGATAGAGAGAAAGGGACGATATGAGGACATCTAAAAGAAAATGGAGAAGTAGAGCGAGAGGTGAGGCAGACCTAAACAGGACAGAAACGATAGAGGAAAGGATCATCGCTTATTTATTATCTCTGTTATTCTGTGCACAGATCATACATTAGATCTTCCTGAATCAGCCATGTTCGCTCTCCACGCTTCTATCTTTAGCTGCCATCACTGTCCCAAATAGACTGTCTCTATTGCTCTCTCTCTCTCTCAAACCTCATTGCTGAAGGAGGAAGAAATGCAGAAAGAGCAACAACAGAGACATTGTACAGCCCTGCTTTTATCTAAAAAGCTTCATTGAGCCAGAAATAAATCATGTTTGCTCACTTCTTGTAGTCAGGGTTACACAAGCTGTCAGAGGTCAGTGTTGAGGATCAAATGTGGCTCTGCTGGGGGTCCTTTGTAAAGCACAGAGGGTGTCATATCCTGTGTAGATTGTAAAGCCCTCTGAGGATGATTAGTAATTTGTGATATTGGGCTATACAAATAAAACATGCTTAAAGAGAATAATACAATAGAAATGAATAGTGGTGACGTGTGTGTCACAGGGTGTCCTAATCCACTGGTGAACAGAGAAAACAGCGAAATCAGAATTAAAATGACCTTTAAATAAAGGCGAGACTTATTAATTTAGTCCAGACTAATCTGCCTTTCAGCCATAGAGAGAGCTGCCCACAGTTCCACATGTTCACTCTTTTTACAGGGAACACGGAAGTGATTTAAACTGAGGTGATCCTGATCCAGCTGTTTGACATGTGAGCTGAACTCACTTTAAACAGCAGTAGCTCCCAAATCTACTCCTGCTTCTATTGTCTGTGTCTGTGTGTGTGTGTGTGTGTGTGTTTCCAACCTGTATACAGCAGTTGCAGTCGATGGGTCACCAGCCATCTGGCAGCTGCTGTTGTCTGTCTGCCATGCTGGCATCAAGGTCAAATACTCACTTTCTGCTGAGGAACACACACACACACACACACACACACACAGCTCATTCTCTCCTCCATGACTATTTTTCACTGTAAACATAATTCTACTTCTTGGGGGAAATTAGAAATGGGTGTTTTTAAGTGCTCTTTTAGTAAGATAATTAGACGTAGTAGCACATGAGGATTTATATCCCGTTAAATTAGATTTCTGAGCAGTGCCAGATATCTTCAGACACCTGGGCTTTTGACCACAAATAGGTCCAAGCAATTTTTTCTGGAGCTGAGCTTTTGCACTGAGAAGAAGAGACACTGAAAAACATAGAGGCTCTGTAAACTTTGACAAGAGGCAGCACAAACCAGAACAACTCCTTCTGTTCTTACCTTTCACAATAAAAGCCAACTCTTAGTAAATCACCCACAAACCGTGGTTCAACCCCACATGCAAAATTCTAGCATGAGCATGCAAATTAGTACATGTAATTTGGGATCCTGGTAGATCTGGCCCATATGAACATGTTCCACAGTGAAATACAACATGGCTGCCTGAGGACAGACGCTCTAGCCTGGATTCTTCTTCTTCTCTGTTTCCTCAGGTATCTTTGTAATGGTGGAAGTGGGTGGGTCCTTCAGAAACTGAAAGATTAAATGAGGATATCCTCTTAAATCAATGTGTGCCTCAGCCATACAGTGTAGTGCACACTATCTCCTCTGTTCTGCAGCTATCACTCTCTATCACTCCATAGCTCGTCGTTCTCGCCTCGGGTGCAGGCTGTTGCTAAGAAACGGAGAGGGGAGCTGGTGTATGTATTAAATATGCTTTCTTCCTTTTTCAACTCTCTGTGACGAGTTTAGAAGTTTTTCAGGAGGAAATGTCAAAGGAAATCAATCCCTTCCACCCTCCTCAACTTCATTTTACTATCTGTTCAGATCTCTGCGCAGGCTTCAGTCTAAATATACTCCAAGACCTCTGCCTGTCTGCTTGCTTTACTTGATTTTACAACAACGTGTTGATGTTCTTGACTCTTCTATGTATTGAGAGGATTGCTCATCCTGCTTGGCTTTCTTCAGGTTTCTACAACCACATGCATTAAATATGAAGGTATTTGCATTGGGTCAGATGTGATATACTGTACTGTAGTTTCAAGAGCAGAGACAGACAAAGGTCCAACAAACACCAAATGAGTACATGGCCAGGAGACTGCTGTTCATGTCCCAAAGTCATTTTGTGTACTGCACTGTATGAACACAAACATGAGGTTAATAAATGCAACATGGCCACAAATGGAAACATCCTCTAAAATTCAAAATAAAACACCAGCTTCAACTGGAGTTTTTTTTTTTTTTTTTTTTTTTTTAAAGTGCATTATGTTACTGACTGGGACAGTGAAGGGTCATATTCTGAATGACCATATTGAACATATTATTCATCCATCCATTATGTACCGCTTATCCTCATAGGGTTGCGGGGGGGCTTGAGTCTATCCCAGCTGTCTTAGGGCGGAAGGCAGGGTACACCCTGGACAAGTCGCCACCTCATCGCAGGGCACATAGAGACAGACAACCATTCACATTCACACCTATGGTCAATTTAAATTAGCCAATTAACCTAATCCCCATGCATGTTTTTGGATGGTGGGAGGAAGCCAGAGTACCAGAGAGATTCCACACAGACATGAGGAGAACATGCAAACTCCACACAGAAAGGGCCCGGGCCCTGAACATATTATTTTATTATTCTTCTGCTCTGGAAATCCCTTTTCCTACTGCGTATGGCAACTGTGAAAGTACTTCCTTTGAGATGAATCAAGGTTTATCTTGTCTTATCTTATAAGTGACCTCAACTTTGCAAATAATAAAATCCTTAATTTATAAACTGGGCTCAATCCACCCTGTTCTTTCCTATGACTCAGAAAATAGAGCAAATAAAACAGATGAGCGGCTTCAGTCCAGACTAGTAGCTAGCATAGCCATCCACTTGTTGTTCTTGTTCTTGGTGTGATATGTCATCAAGCGTGGCTGGCAAACGTTGCATTTTGCAATGCCTACAGTGGCTGAACATTGTTCATAAATCCCTGATACCGATATTTCCAGATATTACATTTTTATGTTAAAATGGAGCCTCTGATATTATCGGACATCCCTAATGAGTACCTTAGTTTGACCTTTTGACTCCTTTTGGGCTTGAAATGAAGGAAATGATGATTCCATGATAAGGGATAATGGAGGGTCACACTTTTGTGAGATAGCTCCCACTGTTTCTCCCTTCAGGCATGTCATCCTGACATCACCCAAATACAGACTTGGACTTAATCTGCCAGCAGAGGTGCAACTTAACCCATCCTGCCCCTCAGCACCCCTGCAAGGACCTTGACTTGGTTCATTCCAGCATTAGTCCAAGGTGAAGGGCAAGACCACCCTGGGTGAAATGAGGGGTGACAGAACACATTGACTCTGTCTGCAGAGGGGGCAGTGCTAATGAAGAATAGATTATGTCAATTAGTTCTCACAGCAGGAAGACATTAATCAGCTAATGATGGTTCAGTGACACCCAGAAAAGAGGTGGAAGAAAAAAAAACTGCTTCACTGACTGAGAGGAGACATGTTTACCTGATTATTTACAGTGTGTGATGCCACCTGGACATGGTTCATGAGGAGGGAAGAGTTTCCATTTTCTAACTATTCCACATGTTACTATTATTGTTGTTCTAAATATTCTAAGAAATGTGAATCCATTAATCCACAAGGCTTCAACCCTTCTTGTTCTACCACCAGTTTAGTGCCATTTAAACATTTACATGACCAACACATGTGTACAAGGAGTGTAGAGGTCACTCCAACACTCACTCGCAGTTTAAAAAAATATATACACCCTCACGTTGTGTTGACACCACTCACACACTGACTCCAAAATGGATATCTGCCTTTTAAGTTTCTAGAACAGCTTTAATTTTCAGTGCCGTCTGTGCGGCATCATCCAATATGACATCTGACGAACTTCCAGCACAAAGCACTTTGTGATGAAGGAATAAAATAATATGGAGATGCAGAATTTAAAGATGTGTTGCAGCAAGCCATTGCACAACAGCTTGGAATCAGGAATTATCACAAAACAAAGGATGGAGGAAAGATTTGACAGAACTGACTGATATCTAAACGATAATGCCATTCATTCATTAGCTCAGCTTGGGACCCACATAGTTCATTCAGTGTTATCTTGTATTGGGTAATTTGAAGGGATGACATCTTTACATAATGTATATAAAAGGTAGAGACACAGACAATCACACATGATGTTGAGTTTTCATTTCCTTTCACCTCTGTCACCCCTCGTTGGCCTGGAGACGACACGCTCATGTTCATACAGCTAATGAGCTGTATGTAAAGTGTAGGTCAGAGCTTCTCTTTAGAAGAGCACAAGATATGGACCGCTGCTCTATTTTATAATGTAACACGTTTAAAATCAAAGCATATTTAAGCAGGAATAGTATAATCTTTTGTTTTATTCTCAAAACCAAGGAAAAAAGAAAACATAAATAATTTATAGAGCAAAATGCCAGCAAATAGGAAATGTAAATTCGCTCTGTTTCCTGAGGATTGGTTAGACCTCATGTGCAGCCGATTAAATTTGGGTGCGCTTGATTTGAGCCAGCAGGCAGCTGTGTGCTGGTTGAGAGATGAACTGCATGTGAAGAGACATGCAATCATCAGAGAAATGGTTATTTGCTTCAGTCTTCTGCCGTATGGCATCGCAGCACAAATGTGTGCATTCATGTCATTTTGATCTAAAGCGGAAATTACAGCAACAGCTCCCATCTGTTTCCTCACGTGACGACTTTATCTGATGAAATATCCAGCACATTTGCATTTGACTGTGATTTATGATGGCAATAAATTAACCAATTAAAATGAGTGCCAAAATTGAAATTCTCCTGCAGAAATGGTCAAAAAATGTTTTTTTTTATCCTTTGTTTGAGAAGGCATTATGGATTGCTTTTTCTGCTCAGAGCATTGCTCACATAGACACAGTGTGTGATCAGCCAGCATTCATGTGATGCGATATGTGAACAGACAGCTGGATCTGAAGGACTCCCAAAGAGAAACAAGAGCTCACACTAATGCTACTTCTTCAACAGCACTGCCTTACTACTCCTTTAGCAGTAGTAGTAGTATACAGAGTGTCCCATGAGTACTACCACAATAATGAATGAATCTCAATTTATTTTTTAGTTATACAGCACATTATAGTAATATTATCATATTGTGGGTATCTCCATGAAGTGGATGTTTTCCACAGATTTCAGTGGTAATTTGACAAACCATCTCCTCATGTGGTCCCAGTGGGAACAGGACTGCAGCTCCCATCCCAGACAGGATGAGGACCACAGCGACCATCACTGAAGATGCTCTCTAAAATAACAACAGCGGCACCTGAATACACCACAGCATCTCAAACTAACATCACAGAAACAGAACAGGACTCGGCTGCTGTTGTGGTGAACACAGTTTAAATGTGAGATTTCCCAGCCAGGAATCAGGATCCAGGATCAGCACCTTGGAGAGCGTCACAGCCCACTGAGCTGCACTTAAGCATCAGTTTTTATACTTTTGTAAATATTTATCTGTGAATTTTTTTTTAAATTTCATGTAAGATGGAATTATTATTTTTTTAAATGTGAACCATAAATTCATCATATTCTTTAGTGATTTTTTGTAATTGTCAAATTCTGTTTACAAGACACAATGCTTATTCATAAAATTTTGACATTTTGTTGTGCTGGTGGCATACTGATGAGAAAATTCATACATTTAAGTGTGTCTGCTGGTTAACATTGTGTCCTTTGTGCCTGTATATGTATATACTGTATATACTGGATGTAAATTATCCATTCTGTAAGAGCAGGGCAGACTGGAGCACACTTAACACACAGGGTCACATACATTAGTGAGCAGAGAGAGCAGGATGGGTCAGGAAACATTAGAGGGACAGTCAGTGCATGGAGGAATAAGAGACTCAGTCCAGTTTATTGATGGAGGAGAAGAGCAGGAAAGGAAAAAGAGGTGATGGTGGCTGCAGGTCACTGGTTGGTCGGTGTTCAGCTTCGCCTGATCCTTCCCATCGATTGGCTGAGGAGTTTTTTTTTAAACTTCTGACTAGGCATAGATGGCTGACCTGACCTCACCACGGTACTGAGCAGGAAGGAAATGAAAAATAAATAATACATATGGGGTATGGGTTTCTGGTGAAAAAAAACATCACCACCTTAAACTCAGTGTGCAGAGGTTGGAGGAAGATAAGAGGAGGTGATAAAGGAGATGAAGGAGCTTTAAGTGGAGGGCAAGTGAACACTAAGAAGTGGAGGATGGAGAGAAAACACCTCATCTCTTCCCTCACACTCCTCATGACTGGTAGGAAGTCATAGTGGTCAAATCATAAAGCTGTTATCAAAACTGTTTCATTAACCCTGTAAGGTGCCAACTATTCATCCCCTAACCGTAACTCTTTAATGGAGTTTAACATAACTACACATGATGTGTTTGAAAAATTAAACCTCCTTTTTCATAATCAAGTTGCACATTCAGTGATATAGTATGACATAACCACTCACCTTTTTGTGGAGATTTGGCTCCACAAATAAAATCATTTTGTGTCAAATGGGTCAGGTTGTGTCTATGTTTAAAGACCAACACAGAAACCTGCAGTCTGAACCAAGACGGCAAACATTCTTACTCCTTTCAACCTCAATTAAGATCTACCTCTTCTGTTCTCACCTTTCAGCTCCAGACATTTAACGAATTTAACTGTTTATTCTTCTCTTTGTAAAGCCTTTACTGTAGGTGGATCAGCAGCTGAATTGATAAGGAGGAACCTCCCAGAACAAACCTGGAACTCCTCTTCTTTGATTTGATTTGATGTGAGCAGCACAGCAGACTGACTGCTGGTTGATAGATGGAGTCTGCAGTGTGAAAATGTTTCTGTACAATCAACAAATACATGATTTGATGTTTTAGCTCACTGATCTGAAAGCTACATACATTTACATCCACAAGCATCATGGGAATAACTACAGAAAGGACAGAAACAGGATCAAGCAGAGGAGTAGAAAATACTCACTAACTGTTCAACCTGCAACGATATGTCTAAGTGAATGATTTCTCCTTTATTTTACCTTTACTGTGTATTCACTTTGATTTATCTCTCAGCTGGTGGACACATGAAATTATGTAAATTCCTCTTCAATCCAGTGAGGTGATAGTTTCAGTCGCTGCTTTGATCCTCGCTGGTTTGACAGGAAACTTCAGTCCTGTGCTGTTTTTTTTCTCTTTAGTGTAGAGAATAATCTGCCTCTCAGTGATGATCCAAACTCTGTCTCCCTGAGGAGTTGGACCTGAGGAGGTTTCATTCACTATGATCGCCCCAAGAGAAATGTTGTCACGTTTTTCTAAGAGAAAAAGTAACAGCAGATGGAGAGGTTAAATAGAATAAGTGTTCAGTAACAAGAGGACAATGGGAGGGAAAAGCACAGAGCCATCTTTTTAGTCCCTCTCTCTTTTCCCTAAGAAGTACTGTTTTTTCATGGAGTTAGTTGGTTGAAATGGTTTCATATATTTATTGCACATCCTTATGACACTATTTACTTTGCTGAGACTTGGGATACTACAATGATTTGGATAATAATGAGATAATATGGGTGTGGCATAAACCTTCCTCATTGCTAAGGCAGCAAGAGACAGATAAGATGCAAATAATCCCTTTTATTTGCTTTCCACCCACACAAGCTGTTCACTGATTTCTTATAAAGTCTTTTCTCTGTGCTCCTTTGGTCAACACTTGGCTCTTTTTACTGCAGCACCTCAATCTGTGCTTCAGCCCAGCATGCTGCTGCTTTTCACAAGACACAGGAGTGATTGGTTGATGTTTCTCAGGTGTCTTAATCAGCTCACCTGGTGCTGCTCACCTCTCTGTCCTGCAGCTGACTGCTAACCACCCCCACCCCTCCAGTGAGGAATGCACTTGATTATTATCTCACTGTGCCTCTGTGTGCAGATGAAGAGTTGAAATTTGTTCTTTTAAACAAGCTTAAAGTCAATCTTCACCCACTGTGTATAAAAATCCAATAAATGAGGTTTACAAAAGTGGTTCAGCAAATTTTGAGCAAAGACGCAGTCAGCTCGTTCACTCTCACAGGTTGGAGTGAACATCTGTTTGAATGTGCTTTATAAATGAAATGCCCGGCCTTGTTCCTCTGTGATTATTCTTCATCAGCTAAAGCAAAAAAAGGACCAACAAATGGGATTAAGAGGGAGACAGGAAACAATAAAATCCACTTAAGAATAGCTGTTGTTCACAAACACTTTAGTTCCCTCAGGCACTCTAAACACATTTATTATTACACAGTTAGTCATTTAGAAAAGCCCAGACAAGTTTAGTATCTACTGTAGCACACACTCAGCTGCCTCAGTCTGCCTCTGGACAGAGGTGGTTAAGAGCAGGGAGGATAACGATAGGTGCACTTCACATGTGTCCACATCTTTTTCATACAAGCCATGTTTGTGTGCTCACTGGTCTTGGCTGTTAAAGGTTGCATCTGCCTGTGTGACGGTTAGTAATGTGTCCTTCATGATGTGTGTAGAGATCAAAATAAGACATCCACATCAACATGAAACGCTCAGAGAAAGTGCTACAAATAACTGCCTTTCTCAGTGCTTGTGTTCATCTGGAGCTGCTTCCACCCCACAAACTGAAATAAGACAAAGATACGCCAGGTTATTATGGGCTGTCAGACCAGAAGACGTCATCAACAAACATTCAGATGTCCTTCCTATGGCTCATCAGGATACATCTGCCACAGCTGGACAACCATCTTTTAAAGGTGCACCAGACTTTTCTCATGAGCCAATCAGAGCAGAGTGGTCTTTTTTGGGGGAGGGGGGTCTTAAGAGACAGGCTCAGGGTGAATACGGGTGTATTCAGTCAGACAGGAGGAGAAAATAATAACTATGAACCTGAAAATGAGGAAAAAAAAATGTCCTCTTCAAATAATTTATTCTTTATTATTTTTGTTTTGTTCTCTTTGAATTTAAAGGTGTTCTGTTTTCATCGTGAAGCATTTTAACTGTGTTTTAAAAGTTAACTTTAGTGTGTATTATAATATTATCTGGCACAAAATGTACATAATATATGCTAATATTTGCAATACAGGCAGGAGCTCTGTGTTTTTATACTTCCCATGTTAAAAGTGGAGTCACACAAAGTTGGATTTGTCAGCAGCAAAACACTTATTCTGGATTATCAAGTGGTAAAGTAATGAGTGTGATTTATATTGGCTCTGAAGCCCCACTAAGAAAACAAGGCAGGCTGTTCCATTTCCCTCCCTGTTCATCCAGCAGTTGATTAGCCGAACAGAGGTGGATGTTCCAAGCTTTTAATGGTTCCCAATGAGGGGCTGGGCAGAGTGCTGCTGGATGGTTCACAGCGAACGGACATCAGGCTTTAATGAGGCACAAAGAGAATGGAAGGGGTTTGTCTGGACTAATTTCATTAGCGTCCTCCTGTCCCCAGTCATTGTAGTCAGGAATAAAGAGGACGTTCTCAAAAGGGGGAATGTGGCAGCATGACACTCAGATAACCAATGATATAATGTTTATGAGATGGTGTGAGAGAGTGGCTGGAAAGTGCATGTGAGTGTGTTACAATAGAAATGTGGATTTCCAGTGCCATCCCCCTGTTTGGTGACTTAAAGTAATGCAGTATATATCGTGTTTTTGTTGCATTTGTATTGTCAGTTATATTCAGGGGGAAACATTTTCTCCACATTTGCATTTTCTGACATATTACGAATATTTTTGGTCTGAGCAGGAGGTTGGGATGGATGGATGGATGGATATACGGATGGATGATAGATGATAGATGAATGGGTGGACGATGGATGGATGGATGATAGATGATAGATGAATGGATGGACAATGGATGGATGGATGATAGATGATAGATGAATGGATGGACGATGGATGGATGGATGAATTAGTGGATGGATGATGGATGATGGATGATAGATGGATGGATGATGGATGGATGAATGGATGGATAGATGGATAATGAATGGATGGATGGATGATAGATGGATGATGGATGATGGACGGATGATAGATGGATGATGGATGGATGGATGGATGGATGGATGATAGATGATAGATGAATGGATGGATGATGGATGGATGGATGAATGAGTGGATGGATGATGGATGATAGATGATAGATGAATGGGTGGACGATGGATGGATGGATGATAGATGAATGGATGGACAATGGATGGATGGATAATAGATGATAGATGAATGGATGGATGATGGATGGATGGATGGATGAATAAGTGGATGGATGATGGATGATAGATGGATGGATGGATGATAGATGGATGATGGATGGATGATAGATGGATGATGGATGGATGGATGGATGATGGATGATAGATGGATGATGGATGGATGGATGATAGATGGATGATGGATGGATGGATGGATGAATAGGTGGATGGATGGATGATGTGTAAAAATAAAAATCAGTTATTATAGAATAATTATATCATAGAGACGTCAGTATTGAATGGAGACTGTTTAAAATAATCACTTAAAATTTCCTCACAATAACTTTAATTTTACCATTGTGACTACAGGGCTAGCTACAGGGGTAAAATCAGAGATTTCCTTTTGGTTTTGATTTTTATTCATTTTTAAAGGTTGCATTTTATCACTCTGAAGAAGAGCTTTATATTTTCCTGCTGGAGGAAGAAAATGTAGAAAGCAGTGTAGGGCCAGCAGCAGCCAGCAGTTGTTTTATTGATGACTCATTGATGGCAGAATTATGCACAGAGCAGCGGATTAAACTGATGTAAATTGAATTCTCCTGCTGTTTTATTCCATATATGTTTGTCAGAATGATAATATGAGCATTTGAGGACAAGCTGCAAGAAGGCCTCTCTCTGCCTGCCTCTGTTTCACTCTCACACCTCTCTCTCAAGGTGCCATTAAAGAAATCCCCAATTACTCCTAATAATGATGTAATCAAGCACGGCTGACGTGCCAGCGAGCTTTAATTAAGTTATTAATTAGCTGAATAATGGGTTTTTTATTCACCACCGCAGAAGCCAGTCTCCCAAGGCAAGGAGGTGTGTGTGTGTGTGTGTGTGTGTGTGGACAGAAAAGAGAGAGTGGGTGATGCAGCTGTCAGAGAAACAGAAGAGACAGAAAGCTTTTATTTGTATGTATTAAATAACAGCAGCACTTCCTGTGTTTCCCCTCTTCACAGACTTATGATAATATTTCACCTTCTTCGCTCTCTGAGCTCCATGCCGGAGGCCAGTTTAACCTTCTCACACGTTGTGCTGAGTTCAGGCCATAGATGGCAGGCTGACAAAAACACAGCTACACAACACATAATTACCTGGATATGAATAATCCAAAGTGACCTGGACTGCAAAGGTGTATTTCCAGGTTGATCCAATTAACTTTAAGCTAAGAGCCTTAATTTAGCTGCAAATGGCTGCACTTCTCCAGAGAGGCTGATAATGTCAGGCATCGCATTCACAAGACTCCTCTTCTTTCTTTATTCCTTTCTGGCTGCGTGCTGCTTTATTTCTGTCCTAACCTAAATAACATTAAGCACCTTCCCATATAGCAGACTGTCTAAGATCACACAGGACAAGCAGCCACAGCTTTCTGCTTGGTTTCCCCTCCTCCTTTGTTTGTGAAGCTGCATTATTGTTTGCACATATAACCCTCATCAAAAGACATGAAAGATGTGAGATTAAGGCAAGGTTATGTGGTGTCGCTTATCTCACTGCATGCAGCAAACCATCAAACCACTGGGGCAGTCTGCTGCACAGTCAGGGACCTCAGTGCACATCAGAGGATATTTGGTGGAGCATTGGTGCCATGAGCTTTTAGAACAGAACAGAATAGAATTAATTTATCGATCCCAACCCAGGATAAATAAAATATGATACAGCAACAGCAAGAAATTCAATAGTAAAGTCAATAGTAAAGTCAATAGTAAAAAGCAATATCAAAACTGAAAAAAGTATATCTATTTACAACATAAAGCATAAGACGAGCAATATAAAATGTCTATATATAGATAAATAATTAGGTGTATATTTAATATTGTCTCCCTACTAATAAAGTTATTTGACAACAGCATTAATTGTTGCATGTTAATGAAATTACACACAAAACAAACCGATCAAATGAAACAGTGACCTTCTCAAATCAATGATATGTAATAAGAATCATATTAGAGTTTCTTTTATGCCCAGCTTTAGGTACAACTATGACTGGTTATTATATCCAAAAAGAGGAAGAACAGAAAGAATACAGCCTCATGTGCAGAGATGAAGTGGAGGAAAGGTCAGCTCAGTATCGATCCCAGTATCTGAATTGATCTGTGGGCAGAACAGTACCAATCATTAACCCTCAATTTGTTTCTCAAATAATGACGGGAGTTAGCATGAACCCACGGTAGTACGGAGTACTTCTTAACAACCAAACTTCCCCTTTCCGACTGTTTCCCAAACATCTCAAACTACCGTTGTACTATGTAAGTTGGAACGTTTCTTTGAACTTCGTCCAAACAACACAGTTTCCAGATGTTTCTGAAGCGTTCGGAGAGAACTCGGATACATTCGTTGCTGGGAGTGTGTCATTAAGCCAGTGTCACTTCTTTAGCAACTTTGGGAAATATTTGTCAACACAATCATGTTCCCTACTCATTGAAAGCAAGAACTGAACACAGTTTCTGACATATAATTTCATAAATTGAGGATATAAAATATATACAACTGCACATACCTACAGCTTCTATGACACTTTTTTTGCTGTTGTTATTACTCATAGAATGTTGTTGCATATTTGTGCTTTTGCTGTTCTGTGGATGGTGTCGTAATGGTGTGACTATCGATATCAATGTGGGTATTATTGTTATGGCTGGTACTACGTTGCGTGCCTTGTGTGGGTATTGTGGGCTTGGAACAATGTGGGGGTGGGGTGGTAACTACAAGCCTGTGTATGCTGTTTGTATTGTTTTGTATGTTTTATCTTGGACCCCCTTGAAAACGAGATGGTGCAAACACGTGCATCGTTCAACGATGCATCGGAACATTTTGGGAAATGCACCCCAGAATCCATGTTGATTTATAATCTCTATTACTACATGTTACGTCACATAGTTATTTTAAACCAAACCACCATCTTTTCCTAAATCTAACCAAATGCTTTTTTTTCCTAAACTTAACTTGACTTGTCATCTCTGACACAGTCGGCATTCAGTCTGCTCTTTCATCCCTATTCCCAGGTATTTGTTTTAATTCTGTGCACAAGAAGGCAGGTTTAATAGCAGGTATGGTTCAACAGCTGTCCCAAACATCTGGATGCATGTGGAACGTACTGAGATTGTTAACAGACTCACACTGTATTTTCCTATTTTCTTTTTGACCATTTTCAGACATCGCCGATAACATTTTGACATCATGCATTTAAATGAGTCCTCTGTATATTGGGTCCTTGAGGGTAAAGAAGGCAGTTTAAACGCTCCTCAAAGCCTGCTTGGTTATCACTGAATGGAAAAGCTAATAGGAGACAAAGTGGCCAGCTTAAATAGAGATGGAGAGATTCCAGCGTCTCTTCTTGCCTGTTTTTATCCACCGTCTGGCTGTGCTGTTTGACCTTGATGTGGCATGCAAGGTCGCAGCACTGCAGTGGCCTAATATTCCAGTTAGGCAATGGTGTGTGTGTGTGTGTGTGACTGATGCAGGGCATTATAAATGGAGGGGAACTGGTGTGAATGTTCTCTCTCACTTTCACCCCATTCACTCGTCCACATCGCTGTCATCCTCCCTCTTCCTCTCCATCTCTTTTGTCCTGCTTCCCCATGTCCTCCCATATATTGTCTTAGCTATCAGCCAATCCACCAATGGCTCTTATTCTTCAATAAGTGGAGGCGATCCCAGGCCCACTGGGGGAAAGAGGATGGAGGCTGGGTGAATACAGAGAGGCCTTTTATCTCTTCCTCTCTTTATTCCGTCTCCCTCGTGATTCCATTCCCTCGCTCCCTCTCTTTATCTCTCCCCCACTCTCTGCCTGTGTCTGAGGAGATTGCTCTGAAAGCCGGGTGCATGCTGAACGCTGCTTCGCTTTACCTATAGCAGCCTATGCTAACAGAATTATCAACCTGGCTGCTAGTTTGACTCACCTTCACCTTCCTGCTTTGCACACACGCTTCGCCGTCTCTGCCAGCGTTCACAGCGCTGGCCTTGACTGGACAAACACAGAGACGCTGCTGTGGAGAAGCTTGAGGCCTGTGGAATAAAGATGCATTCGGTGCTTGAGTCCATAGCACTCACTCAGCCTTGAGGGTATAATTCAAATTGACTGCACATTTTTATAAAAGTGGAGTTTAAGGAGGATACAGTGAACGACTGATCAACTAACCACAGAGAGAGGGGAGAAATTGATTAGCACATGATAATTATGTGTGCAGCAAGCAGCTGTGAGCAAATTCCCCAAATCTCTAAGAGTCAATCAGCTGAAGACAGAATAAGCAGGAACATTTCACATATAATTACAGATCAAGGAATCAGTCACGATAAACACAGAAACACTTCCTCTGGTAACCACAGCATTACTATACACCAGACAAATTTCATTTCCTCTCTGTGTTCATGCCATATCGACTGTGTCCAGCACTTCCATGTGTGGAAATATGGATTAGCTAAAACAATGTAGAGTTTACTTCCTGTGTCTGTATATTTCAGCCTCCCACAGACCATCTGACCCTTGGCCTCAGTGACCACCATCAAGGAGGCTTTTTCTCTACACTTTAGCTCCATGGCAGCACACTGGACCATTCTTTGGTGGAATGACAATGGATGGTCATTGGAAGCTCTTATTAAACTTCTTTTAAAGAGTTTTTGAATGCAGCTGCATAAAATAAAAATGATGTATAATTTAAAGTGCTACTGATGCTCATACTCATTTTGTATTTTAGAATGTCTTAAACTTTGCATCAGTTCATTTGTGTCACACTGTAAACACTTACAGGCCATAACATTGTGAAGCCTCCTGCCTGCACATTCACATTGTTTGCAGGAAGGTATTTATCTGTTTATACAAACCAGCCTAATTATGTTTTAGCTATAGATTTAAGCTGCCAGCATTATCAGAGGGTTTAAGTCTTAAACCAGCCTCATTACACAACTCCTAAAAGTCCAAATTGCCAATGCAGGAGCTTGTGGTTTCTGCACAGCCCTTAATAATAAAATGAAGGTCTATGGAACAAAAAAGGCACTAAAGGTGTGCTAAGTAGTTCAGTGCTTCATTATTGAACTGGTGTTAGCCTAGGAAATGACCCCTAAACATTATATAGACTGTGAGGATGTGTGTTATTAAAGACAACTCCCCCGAAACACTACAGAGTGTAATGCCAGGTGACGACGTAGGCAAGGCCCCCAAAACACTAAGTGTTGGTATCTGTGTAGACCAGGCCCCATAAGCACTAAATTACACTAAATTATTCTTATATTGTTCCTGCATGAGGCCCAACGGAAGTAAGTGTGACATTAAAATGACCTTTTTCAAAACTAAATCTGCAAAGCGTGATGGCTGTCTCATATTATACAACAATTATCAGGCCTTTAAAGTAAAAAGGGAAGTTATGTTTCATAAAACAGGATTAAGAGGCCAACAATCTGAAGGAAGAGTATTCCCACCATATGAAGGCTCACTTGTACAAACCAGCAAGCATAATCCCACAGATGGAGAAACTTGAAAGTGCTACTCATTGTCCTGTATGAGGACAGTAGTGTCTATTATGAATAAAGTGATTTGAGCTTCAGGGTCATGAATAATCAGTTCTCAGTCCAGTCCTTTTTAAACACACATCTGGTGTCCTGTGTTTAGAATCTAAAGGCAATAAAGCACAGTCTGAATTATATTCATCTGTTAAACTGGATGTTCGAACAGATTTCAATCTAAAGTATTAGTGAGAGATTTAGACCACTTTGCCTCACATGTATGTGTGTGTGTGTGTGTGTGTGTGTGTGTGTCTGCAGGGCTAAAAGTGTGGCTGTTCTTCCTTTTCTTGCCTATAGGTGGTGCATGTCACCACATTCTGCTGGTGCTGCTCCTCTGTAGTGGGGTGATCCTGGTCGAGGATGGTCTGGTTGCTCTGGCTCGCTGTGCTTTTGACACTATATTAGTCAGAGCTGCGAGTGTGTGTGTTTATTGGTTCGTGTGTGTGATTGAGTGCGTTTGGGAGTACATTGATCTGCCGCCGGCCTCTGATAGTCCATTCTGTTGCAGTCTGGTTCACTTCCACACAAAAGTGTCCCATGCCGCAGGGCAACGGCTGTTGTTGCGTTGCCCAGAGGGTATGTGTGTATTCCATGTATTTGCTTTGTGAATGTGTGTGTGTGTGTGTGACAGGACATGATTCAGACATGATCTGCTGGCCTGCTGGCTTGGCGTTTTGTCTCTCATACACACTGAGCCGATGGGAGTTGGATGTTGGAATTGAAAGTTGTTCATTTCAGCAGCTAGCTCCTCCGTCTCACACACACACACACACACACACGCAATCACACACACAATCACACACTAAGCATCCACAAGAAGGCCACATACAGCTCAACATCCATGATTGGTTCCTGAATTAACAAACACTATTTGACCCCCCACACACACTCCTTATCTAATAGCTCCAGTCATAGAAGCTTGTTCTGCACAAGCCTCAGAGAGGAAGAAAAAGACGGTGGGAAATAGACAAAGACAGAAAGAGAGAGATGCATTTCCGATATGAAACTCCACCCTGTCAGCATATTGCCAGCTGCAGTGGAGAGTCATTGCATTCAGAGCACATTTTTCTCTACTTTTACCACCTTATGCTCTGGCAATGAGCTAAAATGGAAAAACAACTGGCCTGGGAAAATGTTCAGCAAGCAGCCACTAATGCACAAAAAAGACAACCTAACTATTCAGATTTAATAAAGAAAACCAAACATGATCTGAGTTAAAATAGCAATGGTTTTATTTATGTAACTTGTAAGTTATGCACATGTCATAAGTTAAGTACTCTGTGTCAGAGTTAAAAACAGGAGCAGCAGATCTGGGAGCGAACACATCAAGCTCATTTTCATTTTTACCAACCTGATTTATTGTTCAAAAACATGTTTTTTCCTCACACTTTCTGTCTGATTATACCTGAATTCTGCTCCAATTGGCTTGCAAGAAATACACGGCTTACTTTTAAAACAAAAGAAAAATAATTCTCTTCTGCATGTGACAGAGTAAAATGAGTCAGATCTGGTGTTTTCTGATCCAAACAGCCCATAATAACCTCACTGGGTCATCTTATGTCACAGTTTGTGGGTTGGTAGGAACTCCTGCATGAGCATCAGCACTGAGCAAGAGAGTTTGTCATGCCTTTTAAACTAGCTAAAAATTTGCCTTTATGGGAGTTTGCTTTGTGTGATACATTTGACATTAATATATAACAATATGATTGTATTAGCACAATATAATTATAATGAAAGCTGATAATGCAGTGAATATTACCCATCCTAGTGTTGTTAATAGGTGAAACGCTGCTCTTCCTGTTCCTACTTAAATCCTCTAATCTTCCACTGAGAAGAGTTTCCCCTCATCTACAACAGATTTTTCTCTAGAGGCAGCAGAAGTAATGTGAATGCATGCAATATTTGTGTGATGATTATATTCTAGCAAAGGTTAATCAGTCCTTTCAATGGGAGCTTGTCTGTTTGTAATATGGTACAGTATACCTCACATAAAGCATTAGCAGAATTTAATCACTCTGAACATGAGTGTGTAGACGTGATTCACAAAACAAAACAAAGCAGATGTAATACTTCCAGACAAGCTTTGGCACACGTGTACAGTGTGTGCACACACACACACACACACACACACACACACACACACACACACTCTGTTTCCCTCAAAGTGCAAAGAAGAGATTTCACTTCTCTCCCTGTGTGATGAAGAGAAGGAAGGAGAGACTGACACAAAGAGATGGATGAAATAACAGCATGGTTTTTCATGTTTTACACTCTGTGAGGCTCACAGCTATATCTGTGTATTTTAATCTGTCAGCTTTATGTTTTTGTTCTCAGGCCTGCCTTTAAAGTGCAGATGTTGATCCTTCTTTTTTGAGCTGATGAGGTGAAGATAAATGGAAATGAAATCTTAGCACAGAAAAAAGACAAGGTTGTTGTTCTATACAGTGTTGTCACATACCTCAGAGAGAGAGGGGGAGGAAGATAATGAACACAGGAAAAACAGAATCAAGAATCGAAATGAAAGTTTCATGAGGGAGGATTTTTCTGAAAGATATCACACAATAGGAGATGTTTTTGTAAGATTTGGCTGCTGTGCAATTACACAGATTGAGAGGGACATGTGACATAAAAACACTGCCATGAGCTGTGATAACCTAGAAAGTGAGGGGAATCACCATCCTCCCATTGTATCCTCCTCAACCCCCCACACCAACACAAAGACCCCCCCTCTCTGTTCATGTCACCTAATTTATGATAAAGGACAGATTGCCATTTGTCTGAAAGCTTTTTATGACTGTGCAGACCTTGTTATAGTACCAGACCATCTATCCTCTGCTGGAAGTGTGTGTGTGTGTGTGTGTGTGAAGCATGGATTCATGCAGCAACACTGTAATAGGGCCTCTGTGCTGCAGGCATTATTTATGCATTGGCCACTCTGCTCTCTATGCCTTCATTATTCTGAGAGAGGTGAGAAGGGAGAAAGAGAAGCCTCCTCCTGCTCTTCCTCTCCTCCTCCTCCTCCTCCTCACCACATGGATCTCCCCTGAGCAGATGCTGTGAGTGCGTAGTATCAGTGCTGCAGACCGTAATTGTGATTGAGTCTGCCGCTTATAAGGAATAATGCAGGGGAGGCTGTCTCTGACGTGCCCACAGACAGATAGCTCAATCCTCAGATGTTTTACCTCCATCCAGAGAGAGAGACCACTGTAGGTCTAACTGCTTATCCTTTGTAGGGTTGGAGGAAGACTGACTGTTTCACAGCTGTTCATCACAGAGACAGACAACCATGTGCTCTACTGGTTGTTTGTTATTCTGGATTCATGTCTGACTTCTCAGTGAATTCCAGTGTTCTGGATCAAATTTGGGTCTGAAAAGGTGAATTCAGTTTAAATTCCTCACTCCTGTTTAAAAAGGTGAAGAGTAGTGAACTCAGTGAGGAAGAAAGAGTTAAAGTTTAAATGAAGGAGGACGATGGCAGTATCAGTATCAGTCCTCACAGTAGCAGTGGCAATAGCATCAGTATTAGAGCTTGTGTAGCAGCAATAGCTGAAGGCTTTTTGTCAGCATGCTTTGAGTGTTATTAACTGATTGAAGGTTCTGTAGGTCAATTATCATCCATTCACATGGTTGATCAACAATACAAGAACACAACCAATGTGAAACCAAAAGTCACTGATGACATATGTTACCCTACATTTGTTTTTAGTGCAGGAGCATCTGTACTTCATACTGATAGTAGTAAATATTCCAGTGGTAGACATACTAGTCGTAGCTGATAATAATTACATACACACACACACACACACACACACATATATATATATATATATATATATATCACTAATCCCACCCTCTGGTCACCAGTCTGTCCCAGCTCAGGGTCAGTAGCTCAGGGTTAGGACACGTTCTGGCTTTCTTTCTTTATGCATCTCTTCCCTTTGTCAGATGGAGGCAGAGAAAATGGAGGGAAAGTGATTGAACATTTACAACTATCCTGGAAATCTCATTGCTGAGGCCTTGTCACTGTGACAGCTTTTATTGCTTTCCACCAGGGACCTTCAGATAGGAGGGCCAGCCTCATCTCTTTGGGCAGCACTTACACACAAACATGTGAGTATCCCCTGGTGTACACAAACAACACATACTGACTTCTCACATCCACTCAGGAATACATTTCTACACACATACAGTCCCAGAAATATAAGATGAATTCTATTTTATTAATATGGAAAAAATATGGAAAAGGAGAGAAAGTGACTGACATAAAGGTATGTAGTAAAGTGTGTGAAGGAAGAGGAGTGCTGAGGAAATACAGAGGAAGAGAGGAGGAACAGAGGAGAAGCAAAATGGAAATATTCTGACAACATAATCCACCTTGACTAAAACTCTCCTTGTCTTTGTGTGCATGGCCATGTGATTGTGCCTTCTTGAGTGTGTTTACTACCTGAGCTGTGCTTTATGGTCCCACTCTATCAGATGGCAGTGGAGGAGGAATCCACTGGGATTGAACATCTGTCTGGAAATGAGCTCTGGTAGCTGCTGGAGTGAGATTGAGATGGACTTTACACACACCAGCCCTTCACTGCTGCCAACATTAAAAAGGACACATTTTAATCTTAAAAAGAAATACAGCTGTATTGGTGCTTTGCTATCATCCTGGTGTAGCCTCATGGAGCAGCATCACTGAAGAGCATTGCCTCTGTAGTTCCTGTAGCAGTAGTATCCAGCTGTTCCAGTGGTTTAAATTCTGTGTTCTGACTAACATGAGAGGAGCATGAAAAACACAGCCATATATCATATCAGATCAGTGTGTTATTATAAACCTGGCAGAAGCAGGGTGCTTCTCAGCAGACACAGTCCAGAAGTGGAAATACATGTCCTGAGAATCACAAGCGACACTCTCTTTCTCACCTCAACAATACGTTTTTTCCTGTGATGATTACGACGCACAGTGTGATTAGAGCTCATATAGATTCCTTTTCAGATGCACTCTGGGATTCAATATACTGGCCCACACAACCAGAGACCCATCAGTCAACCACAGAAAATACATCCAGCTCTCCTACATTAACTTTCAGTGCCAACAAAGGAAGTAGTGTACCCTTGATGTCCTTCAGTGGAAAATATAGTTCGGGGGTTGGAGAGATGCATGTTATGTTCCAGTGGTGGATGAAAGTTAAAATTAGTGAATGTTGATTTGGTTGGTTTTACACAGGATTGTTTTAAGTGGTTAGGCTGGCTACGTGCTCTACGTGTAAAATATCTACAGCAATGCAGAGTGAAAAGTGACAGGTGTAACCTGTTTGGTTGTGGAGCCCAGATGTGTAACAGTGAAACCAAATGTTAAGAGAATCATCTTGCATCCTTGACCTATTAAAAGCACAGGTATTTCAGTTTGAAATTCACTTGGCCAATTATTTCATCAAGCTAGTCAATGAAAGAAAGCACTTCTCCACAGTGGCCTCATGTAAACATCCTGATCCATCAGCGCCATCTTTGTTTTCCCCCTGTGGATTAGCTCTCCTCACACTGGTGCCAGGCTACAGCTATTGTTATGTAAATTGCTGCAGAACTCCAGAGCCTGCAAAAAAGAAGTCTGGTTTGATTTCCTACGCCAGCACGACGGTAGAAATCATCGAGGCATCAACCAGCATGGGGAAGGTGTTTTTCGTACAGGATCTATACCCAGGAAGCACCATAGCTCAGTGGTTTTCTGAGTGCACTGGCTCAGTCAGCACATGCATTAAACAATTTGTTTACCCGTTCTATTACTGCCAGCAGCATAATGCTAGCACAGCATTTCAGTTATAACTGGTGAGGTTTTGTAAATTCATGGTACTATTAGTTAGCTCGGTCATGAACAGCCCCACCTCAAAAGACTAAAAGGCACAAGTGCATATACTTATTATGGACACTGGTATGGTGAATGTCTGCTCTCTGTCATAATGTTCTGCAGTACAGAGCAATATTACTGTACATAGTTTGTATTTCAGTGGAGCCACTTGAGCGCCCTGGCCTATTTATTTGACTAGCTAAAGGTAATATGAGATCTGCACAGAAGCCAAAATCATTCTGTGATTACGTTTGACCCTGTGGAGCTCAAGGTACTTCTCAGCTCGATGCAGATTGCATTACTTAAATCGCAGTCTCTGGCCTCTCTTCATTGTACAGTACTTGACACAAAAACATTCCCCTTTGGCAGGGGCTTTTCTTCAGACATGCTGTGCAGAATATTCAAGTGACTGCTGCTTAGCATGCACTGTGACACAACTGAGGAGAAAAACTGGGAATCTGCATTATTCTAAACAACTTCTTGGTCCAAATGGAAAACTGATCTTGAGGTCTTGAGTTCATTCACATAGAAACACATTCACTTAATATTTCAGGTAGCTTTTTACATACGTATGTAAACTATAGATAACAGAATATATCATGTGACACAAAGTGCTGCCCAAATAATGCTTACCTGAAATCACATTATTCAGGCTTTTCAGTCACAAATCCTTATATACAAATAAAGCAAGAATATATTTTTTATATATTATGTCTCACTGAATGCCTACTTCAATTATACAGTTTAAGTTTAGCGGCGCAAACACTATTGATTCTCCATTCTTTTGTTGGGCTGTATTAATAAAAAGAGATGCGACAGAAGGAAGGAATGTCGTCAAGCACATACTAATAGAAAAGTAGGGGGAAGAAAGGGAAAATGACAGAGGAGAGATGATTTGCTTTAATTTCTCATCTTTATCAGTCTGATTACTGCTGTCAATAGAATCTGACATGGTGGGAAATAACCATGAGGAAAAGATGGACAGATGGAGGGAGAGAAGGAAGGAAGCATGAGGCGCTACATGAGGGATGACAGGAAGATGACAGCAAATGGGAAAATTGTACACTGTGATGGACAAGGAGAGGTAATGAAGCAGAGACACAGCAGAGAAAGAGGGTTAGGGGTTAAAAGGTACAACACAAGAGGAGGGGAGAGGTTGTGAAGATAGAAGAGCAAAGGAGGAATAAATAGAAAGAGGAAGGAGCCGTCCAGTACTACAGATGCAGCCACCTAGACTTTCCTTTCCCAGTGTGATCCCAGTTCATTCTCTCAAGCTTCAAATACCAGTAGTACACTACAACAGTAATAACCTCAGCTGTCAATAATTATTACTGACACGTGTTTATGCTTCTGCAACATCTCAGAGGCCAATATTGTATTACCATCCAACACAGCAGTTTCACTGCATTATAGATGCATCATTACAGGGATGTGCACATATGCATCCATGATTAGATATTAGAATTTGATTACTGAGGGTTGGGTCATGAATAGATGTATTAATCAGTGTAGTTTAAGACACTGTGTGCCTCAGTCTGTTTGCTTGTGTGAAACAAAGTGAAGCAGACACACTGAGGCAGCAGCTCACAGGTACTTTTTGGACAGATTGGGGTTTTGTTCTGCCATTCTTCTCCAGAGAGTCATTTTCCCTCCATACAGTCATGGTGGAGCGAAGGGTTTCTCCCTGCTCCACTCTCACAGGTAAAGGTAATTGGGCTTGGCATGTGATGTGGACTCCTTGGTTTATCTTTTCTCTCCCATTTCTCCCTTCATGTCTCCAACCCCAACTGTCTTTTCAAGTCCAAAAATACACCTCACCATCAGTTTACCTCAGCTAAGGTCTGTCATTGTTCTTTACTTTGTCCTTCTGTCACTTTCTCTCTGATCGTCTTTTTCCATTGCATCAGCCCATCAGAAATGAATAATATGATTCAACTTATTGCCAATAAATGTCATAAAATAAAATATGTCATAAAAAAACAGAGAATCTGTATTTTTGGATCTGACCTATACTATGTTCCCTTCTTATGTCTCTATTTGGACCTTAGTTATTGCATGTAACTGACATGACATCATGTCTAATGCTGTATTAATACTTCACTCATCACAGTGAACATAAATCAGTGTTATAACTACATGGAATACAGGGCTCCTTCAACAGGACATACCCACAGGATAAGTTTGTCATGCAGAGTTTGTTCAAGTCCAACAAAATGGAGGATAGTTAAGATGTGGTATGGAAACGTTCATGGTAACTGATTTTTTTTCAACAACCTGATACCATGATAAACTGTTGATCACACCAGTTGAGGTCATGGTTTATCCACCTTTGTGTTTATTGCCACAAAAGTAAAGAGCCAAAAAAAAAACAAAACTGAAATGTATCTGCTGGACCTGGTCCCATCATTGTCCTCTGTAGCCTGACTCCATATCAATGAAGGATCGAAGTTGTGTGTTTTGAAGCAAAGCAGTGTCTGAACAGCTGGCCAACAACGGGCCCACTGGAGCAGGAAGTGGATGCCAGACACACTGTTAAGATAACAAACCATCAGCTGGGTATCTGGACGATGAGGAGGCCTGATCCCCAGCCAACTCAACTCCAGTGTTCACTTCAGACTATCGGCCACTCACAGAGGAGTCTTCTGGGTGATAATGAGGCCCGACTTGGCCAACTGCAGTGCTCACTTGAAGAGAGATCATTAAGGAGTCTGTGTGGAGGTGTAGGAGGAGTGGAAAGTGAGGGGCAGGCCAGCTGCTCGGCCACATCCTCAGTCAGATCCTGTAATCTGGTTCTGCTGTGGTTTTGCCCCCAGTCCCTTTGCCATTTTCCAGTTTCAAGTATTTCAGACATTAACAAGGTGCAGCATCCCCTAAACAGGCTGCAGAGGGGCCTCTAGAGGGGCTTAAGACCAGCTAAAGTGTTCTAAAAAAGCCAGCCTTGCCCTGAAGGTGGAAACATCAAACTGGGTCTCTCAAGGACAAGAACTCACTTCCACTGTGACTGAGTCCTGGGTTTGTTCCTGTGACTCTTTCAGTATTGTTACTGTTGTCTCAGTATTATCCAAACAAAGGTCATTAAGTTATGTAAGTATTTAGTAATAATTTCAATATTGAACTAAATATTAAATTGTACATATTAACCATTATTTAATACTTCCACTAATGGAAAATGGATTGTTACTGGCAGATGATTTGTCTTTTTTAGATCGTCCAGGTCATTCAGTCATTCTTCAACAGAAAGTTACATATCAGGATAAAATGCTAATCATCCTGAAGGATTTTTTTCATGACAGTTGCCACAGTCGTCATGTCAAACATGCCTCATATTAGAGAACTTGTTCTGATTTGCCTGCTTGATTCGAAATGTTCACAGATTTGTTGGTTGCCACGCGTAGTTATCGTGGCTTCCCAGCATAATCTTGACATTAATAAATGCATGTGGAGCCAGTCATGATCAGTGATGGTGAATGTAAACATCTGACATATAATATTTAATGTGTGACTAAAGTCCAGGTCATTTAATTTTGTGTCTGTTATACAGAAACATCATAAATCTTCATGAAATTTGAAATAAGAAGGTGCCAGGTGAGGCTGGATCCAGGCAAGCAGACAGGAAGGCTTGGCTTTGAATTTTGAATTTGAACCCTGGTGAGGAAGCTACAGAACGTTATCCACTCAACCACACAAAACCAACTCACCTTTACTTCCTAATACCCTCAAACCTTGCAGAAGTAATGAGGTACTTTGGAGAGAGCAAAATGAATCGATGGCAGCAGTGAGCATGGTGTAATTCTATGCATGAGTTCCGTTTGCTGCCTTGCCATATGTGATATGTGTTTGGGTGTGAAAGTGAGGCGTGATTTGACTCCTGATAAATCTTCCTGTGCTGCAGCATCAGAATGTATTACTGAGCCAACCGCCAGGGCCAAATCCATTTTTATCTGAGTGCAATTGCTGTCACTCCAACTCCTCACAAAAGCGCCTCCGCTGAGGAACCAGATGTGAGGCTTTTTCGTCTTTGTGCGTGCGAGGATCTGTGTGTTTGTGTACAATCGTGTATGTGTCAATGTGTGTGTTTATGAGGCAAGAGGTGAATTGATTTCCACAAGATGGCTTCAGGGACAAATAGGTCTCACAACTGCCCAGAGCTGTCTGTAGAGAAATAACCCTGTTATATGGCAGCACGCACACACTCTGATCCTGTTTTGACAGTGGTTTTTGGCACAGCTTAACCTTAATCTCATGTCTGTACAGAGAACGACAGCGAATGGCAGTATGACAAGGTGGTTGTTCTTGCCAGAATGCTTTGAGCGCCTCTCTCTTCAGCAGGATGTGCAGTATCATCATACAGGCTATCCACCATTACCACGGGTAAGGACATTCATCAGTCCAGAGGTCTTCATGCTCCAGACTGTGTCACAGATGACAGGAGCAAGACTCACCTTAAATAGTTAGTGGCAAAGGTATTAGGAGTCTGTTCTGGGTCTGTCCACCTGTAGCATGTTGTAGCATCTCATGTCTCACAGTGCTGCCGAACAGGTTTATAAAGATGACTCGTGGTTTCTTATTTACCTGTCTTATTTATCTACTGAAGAGTGTTCCTGAAAACATGATATTCAGTGTGCATACATATTGGTTGGCTTGTGCCCTTGGTTTGGATGATTAATTGAATGTCTTTGTGGTGACGTTCACTGAGTTGAAAATTACTGCTATGTTCTCATTAGGCCAGTGGTGATGGTAACACAAAGAGATCCCACGGCTCATACAAGCCCACTCACAGACACCAAAAACTATTCCACAGCAACTAAAGTCCAGCATGGTGAATTGCTGCTGTCCACAGACCTACAGCAGCACACATGCAGCATATAGTGTGAAAACACAGACACACACCCATTTTTTCTGCTTCGACTGCTTCCATTTACTGTGTCGACCCACCCAGGCAAGTAACTATGAAAGGAGTGCATCAACATGCAGAGCTTTTAGCCTCAGACAGTCATCTGAGTGACTTGTTAGTCCAGACATGGGTGGTCTGTCTGTCTGAAAGCTCCTTCGCCCTCCCTACATGCCACAAAAAGCCTCCCGTCTATTAAAGACATGATTAGCAAAAGCAGTGATCACTATCACACATAATCATTCATACTGGGGAGAATCAAAACATCTCATTTGAATCAGCACAGTCTCACAGCTTCCTGTAGACAATAAGGTAGTGAAATGTTTAATAAACAATAACAGAAGCAGCATCTGATTTTATTACTATGATTTTTATAAAATACATTCTTCTAATTTCAGATAATACCTCATAAAGTAACACACCCCTTTTCCTCTTGGGTTTGGTTTCCTCCAAAAAGTTGCAGGATGTAATGTTCAGCATCAATCACCTTTCCAATGTGTGAAAATGAAATGTCATTAGTTAAACACATATGATTACTTTTGAGAAATACAGTCTTTATGGCAGTGAGCTGACCGCCATGACCACTGGAGCTGACAGTTGGCTTTAAGCTCACTGGTGGTTGTCAGCAGGAAGCTGAGTGATTAAGCAGCAGCAGCTCCGTCACATCTTCAGGGGTTTCCATCCTGCACGTTCATGAACAGAAAGCACTATTTTTACTCCTCATCTGGACACATGTCTCTCCGTGTGTGTGTATAGATGTCACGTGACAAAAATCACCTAATGAGAAGAAATTAATTAGCATGTTGCCATGACAGTTGTTTTCTACAATAGTTTATACTCAGGTAACCCTGCTGGTCGTAGTTGGTCAGCTATGATTGCAGTATCACCAGCAAATGAAAGCATGAATAAATGTAAGCTTGTTTCATTTGAAGCACAGTTTCTCTCTGCACTCGAGGTGAATAATATTTGTGAATTGACAGGAAGTAAACATAAGGCAGCAAGGTGAGAAGATCTGTGACAGCACAGCGAGAGAGAGAGAGAGGTTGTTTTTAGTGACAGCAAAAAGCTCTGCAGAGAGAGGAGAGAGCGAGGGGAGAGCGGCAGCAGCATGAATGAGTGGGATTAGCCTGAAAGTGAAGGATTAGCAGGGTTGAAAGGAGTCCCGTTAAGAGAGCAGAGAAGCCAACATCAACAAGACAGCAAGTAGATAGCTGGAGGGGTTAAGCCAACACCACTGGATGCTGCTAACAGATAGTCAAGAGCCGCCACCAGCAGGGAGCAACAGCCAGCTGGGAAGTTTAGATGCACCGTCGCTCGGAGAAACTGACTCCATCAGGCCTATAGAGTGGCTTACTGTTGTCTGGAAACATTAATGTACACTGATGTTTTCACAGAAGGGAAACTATAGCATGAGCTATGAGTGTAAAGACACTACAAGATTCTCTTTTAAAGGATAAATATGTCAGTGCATGTAGAACAAGGAGATAAATGAGAGCTAACAATACAAGTACAAACATAAAGAAAACAACAAATCTTTGCTGTTCACATTTGCAGATTTTTCACAGCATTTATTTTTCAGCCTTGAGCCAGTCATGCAGTCATTTGAGATGTGTGTTTTTGGGGTAACATATATTTAATTCAGCTCTTGTTGGCAGCAATGCAGACAGAAATCTCTCCAGCCAGCACTGTAGAAGTAATTGCAGCTTAGATGCAGGATGAATGGCTCCTATCATGACGACCACTGCGGATAATTTCAAAGCTGTGAGGTTTGGGATGTTACTGCTGGTGCAAACAAGAAGGTGGAGACAGTGTTTATGGTGTAAATTAATATTGTGGATCATTTTCCATCATTTTGAAATGCAGAGGGGTGAAGGCATGTATGGTGTCTCAGTCTTATTTTGGGATCCCTGTGGTGTCTTCAGAGGAATATGATGAATAATTCTGAAGTTCACGTTGCAGTCACTGCACCAACAAACAGGCACACATACAGTATATGCATGCCCACCCCTTCTGCACACACATACTGTATATACACACTGAAGCAGCCCAAGCTCCAACAATATGCACATACATAAATACAAAGTTACACACGTGTTGACACATTCTGAATACATCTTTATGTAGCAGGCATTAAATGCTGAGTATTAGAGCTTGAAGTGCACGCTCTGATGGCCACCCACTGAAGTCTGGGGCTGTGAAATTTCACAAGTTGCTCCTCTGAATGAAAACTCTCGGAAGTTATTTGACAGAACTTTTCTTCAAAGACACATTTGATGGTGTTTAAGTTTGCAGATGGAAGAGGAAGTGTGAGGGTGAGCGAGAGGGAGGGAGAGCAGGGGACAAAAATACATGGTTGTGTGAAGGAAACTATATACACTATAGTACCAAAAGTATTGGCTCACCTGCCTTGACTCTCATATGAACTTAAGTAACATCCCAGTCCTAATCCGTAGGGTTCAATATGACGTTGCTTCATTCAACTCTTCTGGGAAGGCTGTCCACAAGGTTTAGGAGTGTGTTTATGGGAATTTTTGACCATTCTTCCAGAAGTGTATTTGTGAGGTCACACACTGATGTTGGATGAGAAGGCCTGGCTCTCAGTCTCTGCTCTAATTCATCCCAAAGCTGTTCTATCAGGTTGAGGTCAGGACTCTGTGCAGGCCAGTCAAGTTCATCCACACCAGACTCTGTCATCCATGTCTTTATGGGCCTTGCTTTGTGCACTGGTGCACAGTCATGTTGGAAGACTGAGCTCCTGAGAGCGACCCATTCTTTCACAAATGTTTGTAAAAGCAGTCTACAATGCCTAGCTGCTTGATTTTATACACCTGTGGACATGGAAGTGATTGGAACACCTGATTCTGATTATGTGGATGGGTGAGTTAATACTTTTGGCAATATAGTGTATTTATGCTGCATGTCAGAGTGTCCTGTCGTTTACATAACTGCTGGCATGTTGCACCAAACCCAACCTCCAGTCAGAGCACCAGTGACAGACAGGAAGTCACATTTGGCGTCATTGTATTTTCTGCATTAAACGACTACAGTTAACCATAGTGTAACTTTAGGTCCAGGAGAAAAGCCTGATGCTGTCCCTAGTTGAGGGTCTTGAGTTTGTAGGACCAGGCCTCCTTCAGAAACTGCATGTGACCTCTCAGTGCTGAAATGCTTCATTTCTGACTGAGGAAACACGTACTTCCCCTTCTGACACCTTGAGCTGTTTATTGAATGCCAGATTAAAGGCTGTGACATCTGGTTCTTTCTAAACTCACAGAAAACAAACACAGCAGATTAGAAGTGAGTGAATAAACCACAAACAAAAGTCTGTTCACTTCCATTATGAGTGTTTGGGTCGCCAGCAGAACTGAAATTAAACTAAAGTGTAGATGCTAGGCAACGATTATTTCCAACCAATACATAACCATAACCATAACATGTGATTTAATTTCATCCCTGTCTTCACTGCAAGGTGCTCCACATCACCTGCAACACTGCCAGAGGCTGTTAAAGCACTTCCTGTCAACACAATAAGAGGAAGAGTCAATGAACTACTGCTGCATAGACAAGCAGCTCACAGCCTCCTGTCTCCAGCTTACTGTAAATCTAACACGTTAATTAATAGCAGGTTGTGTTTGTTAATGGTGTGTAGCCAGTCAGAATGATGGAAATGGAGCTCGCCTTTTACACCAGCCTTGTTGGGCTGACAATCTTCCCCATAACAGTTGGGCTGCACACCTACTGAGATTTTCTTTCAAGTGTTTCTCCAGTCCAGTTCTGCATGACATCAAACCAAAGCAACAGTGCATTTCAGGCCAAACAAACACACTGGAGGTGAGAAAGATGGTCCACATGTGAGAAGAGCTCTGATGTTCACACAGCTCTTTGGGGGCTCAGATGATGTGTTCAGGTGTCTTCAGAAAGCTTTCAGCTCAGTGGCTGAACTGGAGGATGACCGTATTATAGATCCAGTTCACACACATTAGTTTGTATGTGTCATTTCTATGTATTTATTTATTGAGGAGAGGAAATCAACAGCTGTCTCATTTCCCTCTTCACTGGGCAGGCTGCACTTTTTTTGCACTCGCTCTCTGTTTGTGTCTTTTTTTCCCCCTCGCTCCAACTCTCTAAATTAAAGAGGCTTTTAGCTCTCCAAAGAGAGAGCTGTCGGCCCAGCTGTCCACTTTAGCATTAAACAAATTGTCAGCACACACACACACACACACACACACTCAGTTGCTCTGACAAACATCTCTCTCTATCTCTGTGTGATTGGCTCCGTTATTTGAGAAGGTCAAGTATGCGTTGTGGCAGCCTCACATATGCCCAGAGATCTGTGAATTACAGCTGTCCAGGATGGAGCCGGGTCACCCAATCAGACAATTAACTTGGCTCCATAAAGGCCAGCGCAATTTCATCTTGCACACATTTTCATGCACATACAGTATGCACTCACTTACCTACTAGTCTGTCTCCCTACGTGGACTAAGCTCATTCACAAGCCAGCACATTTAACTCTAAGCTTAAACTCATACGTTTTAGCACAATGAGAGCCTCAGCTGCTGGAAATAAAGGTCTTCAGCCGTTGTGCTGTATGTCAATAAAGAAAATGACCAATTTGGTACATCCGGATGTCCTGAAGGATACAGCTCATGAAGTTAGCAAATGGTTCAAATTCAGGTACTGCTCAACTTTTTAAGGCAAATATTTAAGTGTTTATGAGCAGGATATTGACCTTCAACTGCGGACTAATAAAGTGACATGAGACAGCAGTTATGGTGTTTCCATTTCACACATATCTGGTAAATGTATCCTTTTATATTATATTATATTGTATGATATTGTTTATTGCATAGAGTATTTTATCTGTAAGGTGAAAACAGTCAAATTTGAAAGCCTAAAAAGTATGTGAGAGTGCAAATGAGCTGCTTTAGTCTGGAATAAAGAGAGGATGGAGTAATTTTAATTGTCAGCGGAGAGAAAAGATGCACCAAACAGGTAATGGTGGAAGGCAGTAAAGGGAAATGAGATGACAGGGATGAAGACAGAAGATACAATGTCACCGAGTGACATGGCAGGAAATTGGACAAATCTCCTATTTTTGGAGCATCTGATTACAGTGATCATATTCAATAAGAAAGCAACTGTTCACAGGACTGGGCTGACAATGAGACAGAGAGATGTGAATGAACAGAAGTTAGAGTGAGTGAAGAACTGAAAGAGAAACCACAACAGACAAGAGGAAGAACTCCAACATCCTATTAGAGCCATCTCAGGATTTACTCAGTGAAAAATCAAACTCTTTTCTGTGGCAGTGGAAATATGTTCCACTGATGTTTTCTTCAATTTAGTTGCTGTTAAATGGCTTCACTGGGTTCTCCAAATTCTGCATGGATTACCATCAATTAACCTGGTGCTCCCTTCAGGCACAATGTTGAGACATGTTGTCTAAAGACTGTTATGTAGTGTACCTATCAGGGAAGTGGGTAATTAACTTCAACAGTGGACAAGGACCAGATGAGTCAATATATATATATATATATATATATATATATATATACAGTATATTACATCCATCATGACTGTCAGTGCTAAAACACATACACATACACAGGTGTGTGTTTTGACTTACATTGACTTACGTTCATTTTCTAGATCCTAACCCTAACCAATACTTGTATATCATCCTAACAATAATAAATATCTAACTTCACACTAACATTAAATCTTCTCCAAGTCTTCAGCCTCAAATGTAACAGTTCACATTATGGGATGAGCATTTTGTCCCCAGAAGGAAGATGAGTCCCCACAGTGTGACTGTGTAAACACATATATGTCCCCATAATGTAAGTAGTATATGTACAAACACAGACACACACAGGTATGGTAATGTAATGTCAAAGCTATGTGATGTGAATTAGTAATACACGGGTGTGTCCTCAAGGCCTAACTAGTGATGAACACATTTCCTCCCTCCTAAAACATTTGCAAAGCCAACTTTTTTGACATCTTTTTAAATTTTCAGTCATCTTCATCACCAAACAATAGCAGAGATAACCTGACCTGGCCACCTTAAAGAGCAACACCACCTCCTGCTTTACTCTGTTGTCAGATGTGAAAATATTCACCTGGGTGCTCTCTCTCCTGATGACATTTGAACTGTTAGATCATAGAAATAACATCAATGATCTCTGAAAGTGGGTGCAGTTCCCTTTTAAAGCCGTCAGCCACCACCAGGGTGCCTCAAGAGTCATCCAACCAACAACCAGTGAAGCTGCACAAAACCCTGCATCTATAGCTACTGATCACCTATTAAACGAGCAGCAGGGTCAATGTTTGACGTTAACGTGGACATGCAGCTGCTGCAGACAAAAAGCTGTTGTCGTTCTTGTTGGCTCATGCATGAATCACATTTGTTTATGGAGACAAAGCAGATATGAATCACAAGTCCTGACATATGTAAAAGTAGGTCCAGTGTGATTGCATGGAAAAGTTATATTTGAGATGAAAAGCCCAGATTGATGTTAATTGATGTGATTGTGACCTGTGTATGTGTGTGTTGCAGGTGTATGAGTATGCTTGAGCCAAGGTGCTGACGTGCTAGCATCGCTGCTGTTAATGGACAGCCAATATCATGAGTGAACGGTAAAAGTAGAGGCAGCTTTGTGCGCAGATGGAAAATCAATAGCCTATTAGAGTGTACAGGGCAGGAGGGACCTGAGGTGGAGGTGGAGGGAGTCAGAACTAGGAGGAGGTGAGAAGGAGGAGAGGAGATTTTCATGTCCTAATATAGACAACTCATACAAAGCATTTTATACACAGTAACCCAGATCAGCATTGACAGTGTAACAGCACTCATACAAGCTTTCAGTCACAACAGAGCAAGTTATTGCTGTGCACTAGTTATTTTTATGATTTCTAGTCATCATGGGATGTTTTGACGATGGGATTCATCTAACTTTCGTGACAATAAAGCACAGCCAGCTGAGCCAAATGAAAGTGTGTGAGACAGAGAGGAAACGAGAGCCAAAGCTTGAGGGAAGCAGCAATAATGAGAGTCCGGCTTCTCTGTGTCCGTGGTAGCCTCCAGCTGGCTATTAGTAGCTGCAGTACAACCACAAGGCCCTGTGACAGTCAATTAAACCTCTTTATCTGAGATGCCTGCATCGCCTTCTGTCCCTCCCCTCCTCTCTTTCTGCATACTCTTTCCTCCTGGTGTCTTTATTCCTCCTCCTTTCCAGTCTCCCTCCTTCTGCTGCCTCCTTCTTGAACTCCAAATTCACAAAAATACCGCCTAAAGAAGCAGTAGCTTGCCAGGCAAAATGCTGTTCAAACAAACAGCCTCAACCAGACGTCTTTGGGTTAGTGCTGCTGCTGTGTGTGTGTGTGTGTGTGTGTGTGTGTGTGTGTGTGTGTATGTGTGTGTGACGGGCCTTTGCTGTCTGAACCCATGTCTTCTCTTCAGGCACAGTTTGTGAAGTCAAACCGAGGCCAAGTGTCTTGCCTTTGGTGACTGATGGACTTGCTCAGTGTACAATGTGAAAGGCGTGTGGGAATGGGAGCTAACGAAGTGGAAGATGATATAGAGTTTAAAAAACTGTTGCTTATAGATTCGATGCCCGTATATTTCATCAAAGAAGTGTAGTTTATGTTTTATTTCTGAAGATAATATCTCTCCTCAAAACATGGGAGACCCCCAAAGGTGACAAATATGATGACACTGTATGAAAAAATGTGATATTCAACACATTTAAGTAGGTGTGAAAGGATTAAAAACAGAGGTGAAGTAAAAGAGAGAAGAGGTTGGTTGTCCTCATCACAGTGACTGTGAAAGAAGACATCATGGTCAAAATGAGACTCTGTGGCTTCATTAAGCTCAGCCAGCTCCACTCCAGCTGAATGGAGTTTACTTCCTGTCATCCGTGTGCTGCATTAATATTCTCTACCTGTTTATTTCAGCACATATTTATAGTTTGTTTGACTTTCTATGGAGCGACCGTTACACATATTCAAGCTGCCACATTCTTATTGGATTCATCACAGATTATTATTATTATTATTATTAGTTTGAGGAATTGTAGCCAGATGGCATCATACTGTTTCAGATGTGTTTATACAGTACCATGGAGAGAAAACACTGTTATGACATTATTGCATCATGTAACTGCATGAAAAGAGCCTCCTGAGCATCTTCACCAGCATGTCTCTGTCCAACCAAAATCATATTTACTCATCATTTCAGAGTTTGTTTTTTTTAAAGTCGAGCTGGTGGTGTTACAAGTCTGACATCAACAACCAAGACAGCAACAGATGAAGAAAGACAATAACAGAGAGCTGTCCTGACAAAATGAAACTGAATACATAGAAAACACAGTGATGCAAACCAGAGTCATCTGACGTTTCTGTCACTGGGTCCTGCTTCATCAAGCCCTCCTCCTCCTCTACTCCTCCTCCTCCTGATCCTCCTCCTCCTCCTCCTGGCCTCTGCTGCAGCAGGCAGTGATGCTGGCTTTTCACAGTGGTTATAGTGAGGAGAGGTGATGTTTGCCTTCACCTTCTCCAAATCATAGAGCAAAGAGAGAGAGTGTAATTTTTGTAATTTGCTGTTTTTGATAAACATGCACTTCCAGGAGGTTGTGGTGGTGTCAAATGAGTGCAGATTTTATGAACTGCTGCTGGTTTTAAATGTAGCCTTACATCAGGAGGTGTTGAATGAGCAGATAGTCGAAAGAGAGGAGGAAGGCAGCTCATAGCGAAGGTGGAAACAAGACAAGACACAAAAAAATGGAGGGAAGACAAAGGTGGAAAGAGGACAATAACATAAATGTTTTTCAGTAGCCTGGAAGTCACTGACCTGGAAGGACTTCCACATGGAAACCCTCAGTGATCACAGCATGAGCACAACCGTCTAGCTTCAGGCATATTCTGTGGTATACACACACACACACGCTTCTGCAGAAAATCCATAATAGAGATAAGAAATAAAACTAATCAGTTCCTGTAGTGAGCATCAGCTCATGACTGCACATCTAGTGAAGGATCACATGGTTTCGCATTCACCAGGTTCAGCAGCTTGTCCAAGGACACCTGACAGGTGGACGACCTGCTACCTGAGCCACAGTCTGCCCACACCACATTCATGTCATGCACAGACTCACTGACAGTCTTGCAGGGGATGTTGGTTTGTTTTCATGGGAGGAAAGGAAACCAGCACCATCCAAGGGGGTTAGTTTAGATTCAAGATTCAAGATTCTTTATTGTCATTATGCATGCATAACGGAATTTTGTAGAGTCTCTCAGCTTAGGACACACATAAATAAGGAAATTAAAATGAAAATATAAAATGTAAAAATATAAATATAGAATACAGAGCACCCATATTCACAGAGGAGATTTACAGGAGCATGTGATAAGTGATAAGTTCATCAGCTTGGGATAAATAAAGTAAATAAGCATAGTATACTACTAATACATTAAAGGTGTTAAATTTGATATTCAGGTCATATCCATTGTCTCCATACGGCTCTCAACATGAGGACAGCACGAAAAGGACACACTGCCATCCCAACCCACACAGTGGAGTCTCTGCTCAGGTAGACATTACTGCTCTAGATCTTTATTAGACAATAGTAGATGATGATATATCAATACTCTGATAGAAAACCCTTCTTACAGATCCTCTGTTTATTATGTTTTTATATTTCTCTCGATGCCATGCTTTTACAATCTTTGGTTTAATTATTCAGTTGTGAAGCATTTTTTATTCCCTTTTGCTACACTAAAAGAAGTTGCAATGTCCATCATTAGCACACAAATTTAAATCCAAATTCTTTCAAATGGTATTTGCATCCCATCCCAAGACACATTCCCACACACTGCAGTGGGACTCTAAAGTTTAAAAAAAAGGTAAAATGAGTGTTCCCTATTTGAATATCGTTCTCACCGAATTATAAAAATGGCTCATGGCTCAGAGCGCAATCAGTTATATACTGTATAGATCTATAATTAAAGATTATTAATTCGGACCATCTCTTGGGTGCATCTGCATCATGTGACCCTCATCTTGGATGTTCTAGCATTCCCTAGAGAATAGTCAGGGCAGTGCCACAACAAATCATTTCACCCTTTGTTCTGGTTGCTTTGAAAGCAGATCTGTCACTCTTTCTAGGAATGAATAATTCCTCAGATCACTTGTTAGATTCACCTATAGATGGAATCAGATGACGGGATGTAAATTAAATTAAAGACAGTAAAGTAGACTTTCATCACTCCTCTCTGGGTGGATTGTACATGTTGCAGCGATGAAAGCTTCTATCAGGTCTGATTTTGTCAGGCACCATCATTATTAGATGAGCGCAGACTCATTTTAGCTTTGAGCCTTCTCCAGTCTGTTCACACCAATGCAACATTCATGTGTGTGTGTGTGTGTGTGTGTGTGTGTGCTCAGCTGGCCATCTTGTAGCGCACTCAGTGAGTTGATGCCTCACGGCACTTGCATCACCTGAACCTTCCAGAGGGATGTGTGTGTGTGTGTGTGTGTGTGTGTGTGTGTTGAAATATTGAACACTGTTGCAGACTTCCTCCAGAAGGACAGCTTGGCTACTTTCACATGTGGCACATCTCTCTCGTCGTCCACTACATTTTTGATTTGGACTCTTGCTTTAATTTGATGTGAAGTTCAACTCCAGACCAGACTGAAGGGACGAAATGCTCCAAAATAAAAGCTCTGCTGTTGCTGTCAATGTAGAAACAGTGAATGAAATGTCTTTTTTCAGACTTGTAGAATCTACTAGCGATGTCTGATTATCTATCATAGAGTCAAGACAATAAACCCCTATAAATATGAGGTGCAGTACACAGTATTTTCTAATTATTAGTCAAATATTGTATGACACTTAATATCAGACACAATCATCTAACAGTTGCATTCTCACTGAAAACATCCTGTGTCATGTGATGCTTTTCACTCAGTTTCTGTGAGTGGAGATTGGATGTTAATGTGTTTGTGTGATGATGCCATCTCCTCTTTTCACACTCATTGTTATTAAATATAAAAAAGCTGTAACATCTCTTTGCTCAGCCGCTTTGGTTTTGTTTCTGCTGCTCCATGTCTATGGTTCATATGCTGAGGTTTAGCTGTTTAAAAAGCTCCCAAATCAACATGTGTCATTGTGTGTCACTTTTTAGATTACATACTTACTTTATGTCCAACCATGATGTTTTTCCTAAACCTAACCAAGTGGTTTTGTTTGGTTTGTTGACTCAACATAAGTGAGTGTTTTAGTCATCCTCTGTTGGTGCTGCAAATCCAAACCTATGTTTGGAGGAACATACCCTTTACGACACACATTAATAAATTATGATGTATTGTTCGATTTTAACGCTGTGAGGTTTTGTAGACACGTCTTCTTCTTCTATCCCTGTAAACAGGAGCAGTATCTAACAGGTCTGTAAAGGACCAGCACTGCAGACATGGCACTTCAACAAGGCTCTAATGGAAACACTGCAGAGTCGTCAAACTTTCCCTCTTTGTCTGACTTTTTCCTCCAAGTGAAAACACAGTAGGCTTTATATATAGGGACGTCAGAACACAACACCTCCCTGCGCTCCCCCAACACATCCGCCCACACAGCACACGCTCTCACACCATCGCCTGGAGTGAGCGGAGGAGCAGGCAGGAATGTCACAGCTATTACAAATCCTGTTGTCTCTGTCTCTGGGACAACAGCAGCCACCCAATTAACCTTTTGTCTGAAGGCGTACACCCACCCACACACACACACACACACACACACACCACATACGAAGAACATTTGATTTGAAGGAGGCAGCACTGCAGTCCCCCATTTCATGTTATCTCAAACAAAAGTTCATGCTGAAGGATTCTGGACTGATAGACATCCCCTTTCCTTTCTATTTCCGTCCTCTCTTCTCACCCTCTATCAGCATGCTGACAAGAAAACTGGAGGAGTATAGTAGACGACTCCATCAGGAGCTTATTTTTTATAGAAAATAAAGAGAGGTGATTCATCTTCACTATTTAAAATACATTAATGTTGATCAGCTCACAATGTTAAGACAATTCGCAGTTGGTTTATCATCTTGTCTGGTAATGTACAGAAGCTTCTTACTTTCTGCAGCATCACAGAGCTCTACACACTGAAAGGACCAGATGTCCAACCAGATGTTGATGTTAAAGGTATAATGTCATTTAAATGTAAGCAAAGCCTCACTATCCTACATAAAATAAAACAGAATAGAATATCATTACTTTCTTGATCCCAACCTGGTAAATTATTTTTCATTAACATACAAACCAGACTGTACCTCAACAATAGTGCTATATATGTCATTAAAGACATACATTGTCAAATATCACCAGTTGAGAAGCTGGTTTATGGTTGTCAGCCAACAACCAACAGCAGAAGACATGAAATAACTGTCAGTTGACAGAGACTGGAGTTCTTCTGGAGTGCTCGTGCTCTTTGGGAATCTGGAATGCCAACCAACCCACAAACTGTGGACTAGGAGCTTGCACTTAGCTTTTTGGAGGCTGCCTCAGAATAACAAAGGTTGAATGCACCTCCTTATGGTTATGGCAAAACAACAATGTTAAAATGTGGATGAGAAAATAAATCACCTTTGACTTATTTTCACATTGACCACTAACAGCAGCCTGCTGGGTGCAATCTGACCCATCCATCCACCCTGACCTCCTATTTATACAACCTCACTTGTCCTGCTTCCCAATTATGTAGGTAATAATGCAGCAACTGTATGAGAACAGTCTGCCTTTCCATTCTGTTAGCAGACATTAACCAACACACTGTCCAGTGTCCTTTAATAGTCTCTGAGCCAGCTGTGGTGTCTATGAGAGCAGCATCTTCCAGGCCAATAGCACTCCATCCATTTTTCATGAAAGCCATCATTTAACCATGGCTGTGGTATTCCCTCGACTGCAGCTTTTGTGGCACCCACACCCCTTTGTCGAGGCAGGTCTGCTGTCACCAAGTGTTATATCTCCCTCTGCCTCTCCCTCACTCTAACAAGAATTATGTCCATCAACAGGATTGCTTTTGCATCAGATCAGCAGGACAGCTAACAGTTTCTGTCATCTGGTGTGTGTGTGTGTGTGTGTGTGTGTGTGTCTGCTGGTGCATCATAGTTTCTGCTTGATAAACATGCTAAGCCGTTGTAAATGTGTGCTGCGAAGTCAGTGAGTGACTGACTCAGCATGCCGATCATCCTCATGGCCAGGACTGCAGCCAAGGCCGACATAACGCTACTGTGAAACACAGGGTGACATACATACATGCAAAAAAAATCACTTTAAAACTGACTAATCTGCTTTTGAGGAAATGCATGGAAATTACCTCATAGCTTTGTTAAAATCACCATTTGTTTTTTGGAAATAAGTGAGTCAGCAAGGTTAATTAAGCAAGTTATGTGGACACCATTATTGTTCCTTTATTACCCTTGTTTCAACAGTTTTCAAATTTTCAAATAATTTTTTTTCCAAATAGCTGCATGTTTTTTTTTCTAAATAAGAACCAGAATCAATCAAGGATCAAGTGAATCACAGGAAGTGACGCAGACACACCTGCTGGGTAACTTCTAGTTTGTATATGGGGGTAAAAAGACAGCTTTTAGTGTGAGACATGAGTGTCATGATACAGGAAATGGAACAGCAAGGACACATGTAGAGCCCACAGAAGAGAGAACACACACACACACACACACACACACACACACTTCTTTAGAATATCCTCTCTGTTGCTTTGTGTTACTTTGAGACTGAAACCCACAGTTTAACAGCCACGATCAATTAAACTGCAATCTTATTACAGAGCTACCCTGAGAAATTCACTGTATACATCCTCATTCAGCCAATATAGGCCTACCTACCCCACACACTCACACAATCAGGTATATGTGGCCAGTGCTAACAATAAAAAGCATCCAGAGACTCTTCTAATTGCACTATCCAGCAGATCATTAAGTGAAGATTGCATTCTGTCGGCTGAGATTCAGAGAAAGAAAGAAATTCAATTAGGACGGAAAAGAAAATGAAAGACGGAAAATTAAAGACCATCGGCTTCTGAGATGCATCTTCAAAAGTCATTTCATCCAGTCCAACCAGGACACAACACTTTGTGTACCGTAGAGAAACTGTTGACTTATTTAGCTCCTAACCTGACTTCCTATGAAAACAGAACAAAACACTATGGTGTATAGTGATACATGTCCAACAGTAACACAAGCACCATGAATACCTGTGTGGTATATTACTGGTCAGGAGGGATAAGACAGTGAAAAGACAAGGAATCAAAAATACATTTTCAAGTGTTAACAGGAAACAGCAGTAGAACAGCAGAACGAGTACTGATTTAACCAGCCAGTAGAGACTTGTTTGGTAAGAACCTGATATTTGGGAAAACCAGTAACTCATAAGAGCAGAAGCTGTGTCCTCCAGTAATGTCAGAATAAACAAGGCTTCTCATGCAGTGGCCACCAACAGCTGCCTGCACCCTCTGAAATGTAGTGAAGAGAGCGAGGAGTGGATTATCTGCTTGGTTATCACATTCAGCTCCAGCAGATGGCTTGCCTGGAGCGAGAGGAGTCAGTGGCGCTGCACATGGCTGAAAAACAAGCCTGCTGTACACCAGCTACAGCCACTTACAGCACGGTACAACATGTCCGTGTGTCGTGTGACTGACATAACGCAGAAATATGAAGTGATCCTGTGTGAGTGGAAGGAGGGAGATGATCAGCCACCATCATCCACCTTCAGCCACAAAGTGTGTGTGTGTGTGTGTGTGTGTGTGTGTGTGCTCTAAGAGTCCATTGTGTCTATTAGATCTATGAGCAAGGCCTTGGTCTATACATCAGCCAGGCCAGCCTTTCATACACACCCCTGAGGTCATATATCTACCCTGTGTGTGTGTGTGTGTTCAAGTGTGTGTTCAAGTGTGTGTGTGTGTGTGTGCGCGCACTTGTTTGGCTACACTTCTACACAGTTTACTCACGGTGCTGAGGAACTAAGACTGTTATGGGACCCTCAGTGGCTATAACCAACACACACACACACACACACACACACACACACTGATCTGCTACGGGTTGTTGAAGAGCCCCCTGTGCGTTATTTTAGTAAAATGTGTTATTGAAACCATGGCTTTATGGTGGCTGTTGGTCTCACCAATGACCATGCAAGCACACACACACAAACACGCACACACAAAGTGGTGTATGTCATTCACGGCCATTGAAAGACATGGTGTGTGTCTAAGTGTCAGGCTAATGGCCCTGCACTGCCCTCCCTGCTAGCAGCTGGCACATCAGTCTTTGTGTGTGTGTGCGTGTGTGTGTATGTGTGTGTGATCATCTTACGATGATGTATTAGTCTGTTGTTATGCTTCTGAAAATGTTAAAGGTGGCCATGAGAGCACTCTGGGTGATTTTCTGCATATTAGCTTTTATTTTTAGCCTCAGAACAGCGAGCGGTAAACACAGCCTACCAAACACAAATCATCTGGGACAACAGAGGACAAAATAAAACGACACTTCCCTCGTTAAAACCAGTCCCCTGTGAACTGTCTTTTCAGGGGTCAACATTTGGTGGAAATCAAACACAAGTCACCATGCTAATCCTGCAGCTCAACACTGCACCAGTTCTGTTTGTTGACCCTCCCATCTTGTGCCCACTTCATAACACTGTACCTGCAGGCGTGTGAGGTTGACAAGCGAAACGTGACGCTGACATGCTGTCTTCTGGTGGACAGGCAGGTCTGTCGGAGGCTTTGCTCGGAGACTGGCCTGCATCGTGTCACAAGTGCAAAGAAAAAGAATAAAACACAAGAACAGTGAAAATGCTTTGAAAAATCTCCACAATGGAAGAGGAAAAGCAGAGTTAATGCCATCCACATCACTTTATGCAAATAATCCCACTGTGCAATGCGCCATCTGCAAAAAAAAGCAGCACCCCTGATGAAACAGAGGAACCATGAAATGACTCGTAGATGTGTGGAATCTCATTTTACTGCTCAGAATCAACTATAGCATGCTGTTACTTACAGTCAGGAGGAGTGATGATGTCAGAACAGTGATGATTGGTTCCTCCCGTGTTGTGCTCACTGTCACTTGAAGATGTGAACATATGAAAATATGTTTTTGGGGTTAGACCAGGTGTGTAGAGCAGCAGGCAGGTTTTCTGTTCTCCATCATGATGCCTCCACAGGGATTATTTATGTAGGTCTGCTACTTCTGCTAATACACAATGATGTCTGTGCTCAGTCACTCATGGAGCTGTTCACCACTTCATCTGTGACATCACAAGTTTCAACACGCATTTCGTTTTTGGATTTGGGAGAGAGTTGTTCATGTTCGCCACTGATCCAGAGGAATGACATGAGTTTTAAAAACTGCTTTAATGTCATCACCTCACGTGTGTGTTTGTCACTCTGTCATGTGTTAATGATGAGGCGTCTCTCTGAGTCTACTGAGAGACATTATCAGCCACTGTGCTGCATGATGGAGTAATCCTCCAAGACGATTGCAGTGATGCTTGTTAGGAGCAAGAACAGAGTTTACACCAACAACAGTATAACCGTCTAATAATTGGAAACTGCTGAGTGCACTTCATCCACATGAGACATTCAAATAAAACAAATGAAACACAGGAAAACACTGGAGAAAATGCAACCAATAATATCCCAGAACTGCAATGATAATACCATCCAAGGAGTTCATATGAAACACCACTGTGTGTGTGTGTGTGTGTGTCTGTGTCCTCAGAGCAGTTTTAGCTGTTCTGATATTGAACGCTCTTTGCCAATCAATTCAGTGGATTTTCAGCATTTCACTCTTGATAAGGTGATGTCTGGGCTGAAGCAAAGGCTTGTGGGAGAACTGCTTAGTGATGTTTGTGCAGAGACTTCAATAGGCGTCAATTGCTGTTGGGACATCTGTGTGTGTGTGTGTGTGTGTGTGTGTGTGTGTGTGTGAAGCTGTTTATATTTCTGCTCACATTCCTAGAGAGGTTTGACAGCAAGTCCCAAAAGACGCCATGCTGCCTCCTCTTCCTCCTCCATACCTATCCTTTTTTCAGACTTTTACCCTCTCTCGCTCTCTCTCTCTCTCTCTCTCTCTCTCTCTGTCTGTGCTTCAAGTCTTCTTTCCCAGCATGCATAGGGAATCCGACAGTGAGTTCTCATCTTTGAGTTCGTATTCGTTGACAGTTCCATGTGGCGTCTCACAGCTCCTTTTCTCTGTCAGACAATATAACAAAATGTGCACCCCATCTGGGTGTGCATGTGCGTGTGCATGTGTGTGTGTGTGTGTGTGTGTGTGTGTGTGTGTGTATGTGCATGTGTATGTCAGTGTGTGTCAGTGTGTGTGTGTCCCCGGAGTGCACACTTTGCTTTGTGTTTGACTAGGCCTGATGCATGGATTGACCAATATTCGCCATGAATTCAAAGTCAGAGAGAGCCACAGCTTTGCAGTCAGTCAGTATGTTTTTATTTCATACCAGATGAACTCGTGGCTCATCAAGCAGCTCCTCCCTTTCCTTCAGGTGGTGAGATGTAAGCTATTTTAATGCCCTGTAGGTGAATATAATGTATGGCATGTAAAAGCAGAGAAAAACATTCAAATAGCACTGTAACCCTGGCAACCATCTGGCACCACTGGTGCTTGGACACAAGTGTGTAAAGATGGGCGATCAGTGGGAATCTGTGATTGTCAATTGTCACCATCACAGATGAGGGATAAAAAAAACAAAAGGTGCTGAGCAGGGAGAGAAAGTGCAGACAATGAACAAGATGCTGTCCAGCCTGGGCTGCTCAGCTGCATCACAAGACACAATAAGGTGCTGAATCCCTGCCATGATATCTGTTAAATAGAACATGAGTCACTCTAACATCCATGATCTCCACCAATAGTTTCATCTCACATATTTTTTTTCTGTATTAAAAACGCCCTTCCTGCTGTTAGTCGTGTCTAGACGTGACTCACCCGTGGTCTCACCTCATCTGTCGAATACGCCCAAACAACAGTCTGAATTTATTGTCTCCTCATATTTCTCGCCTGATCATCTGACTGCTTGTGTTTCTTCACTTGTTGGATTTTTCCTCTTTATGCAGAGGTAACAGCATTATTATTTGAGATATGAATGGATTAATGTCATTGCAGTAGCCTTGGGAGCCTGGCATTTGTTAAAGTCAAATCATTAAGTCGGAGCTCCACCTCAGAAAGTTGGATTATTCGCACCAACCCGACATTACCTAAACAGTAGCTCCCTGTTTTGTTGTTCGTCTGTAAGGCTGGAAGAGCTGGGAGCACTAAACTTTGACGTTAAGATGATCAGAGCTCCAAGGTCTGACTTCCAGTGAACACACCATGAGGCAAACTCTCACTCCCCAGGGTCCTAAAGAGGAACTAAAAGTTGCTTTTAACAGTGACAAGTTATTTTTTGAGTAAGTAATGAACAAAGTAATTGAGTAATGTTTTGTAAGTAACTGCTAACTGTATCCAGTTACTGCTTTTCAGTAACAAGCACAACACTGGTCACATCCTGTGTCATCATGCACAGCATGGACTGTGAGAATAGAGTGTGGAGCAGCCTGTTTGTGTGCCGAGCTTTGCTGTGTGCATCTGTTTGCAGACATGCCAGCCATACGACAGATGAATAAAAGATGCCTCTGTTGATGGCTGATGGTGAGATGGGCCATGCTTAATTAATATGTGAATATGGCTCTGTCATTCTGCAGCGGCAGATGAAGTGTTGGATACAGGATGAGCTCACTGACTCTTGAGAGAAAAGCTTTTGTCTTCTTTAAAAGCCGGATTCAACGTCTTGCTGTGTTTGAAAGTGTGCCTACATCAAGAAACCACTGCTGGCCTCATGTAGGCAAAACCCCCCACTGGATATCAGTCCCAGTGCTGTCAAACCTGTCTGCATAATTAACACTATGTTAACTAACTGTGATGCCTGAAGATGCGCTTGACCTTCTTTCCAATGTTGCTGCAACTCACACTTGGGATAATCCATTCAGTCAGTCACGTCTTCTTTGGTAAAATGTAGTTCTTTTAAATTTAACTCGTCCTCCTGCTGATCCTCTTGTTTCTGTACCCCTGCATCACTGAACACCACCGACTCCAAGTATCAGCCAGTCTGTGCAGTTTGTGGTCCAGTAAGATCTAATTCACATTCTGCTTCAACAGCTCAAAGAAATGAAATAGTAGTACCTACTGTAGCTTTGTAAATAGCATGTTCAGTGCTGTCCATTGAGACGAAGGAGCGAGCATGTACATGCAAACAGTGACAACTTATTATATGTTGTTTTTTTAATCAGCTGAGTGAATATCAACCTGATGATAGGCCTGGATGACCCATCAGAGTCTGGATGGCGACCATGAATGTCTGTGTGAGACAAACCAGGTCAACCAGAGGAAGAGTCAGGGAATAACCAAGAAATAATTAAGTGGAAGTTTACCTGCTTAGGCTGTACTGAGGATGGGAGCAGATGATCAGGTCATTAAGATTCTCTGGGGACCATGAATGTTAAGATAAGATAAGATAATCCTTTATTCGTCCCACAGATGGGGAAATTTGCAAATATGTTAACTATTTGGTTGAAGAGTCAGGTTGCATTAACCAGTTGGAATGCTTTTCCTAACACTAATTCAAACATTTATTCTGAAAGTGTTTTTTTTTTTTGTTTTTCACAAAGCAACTTTCCATCATTCTGTCACTGGCTCTAGTCTCGTTTTTTTCACCTCACTTTCTGGTTGTGTCTTTTTTCTTTACCTGTGACAAAGCCTTAACAAAACAAAGTAAAAAAAGCCACAGTAAATAGTTTGGCTCAAGCAACAAAAAGATAGAAACAGTGAGGCTGGCTGTTTCTCTCTTTTGTTGCTGTATTTTTTCCAGCTCCAGTGCTAAACTAATGGGCTCTATTAAATGGATGCTGTTTACCATAAATGGTGATTCAGGGGTGGGATCTCTCAGTGTTCATTTCATACAGGTGTGCGTGCATGTGTTTGATTAATACCAACTTTGTTGTGGGTATGTGCAACTTGCGTGCTGAAAACTTGCTCTGTGCATGCTTTGATAAACGAGGCCCTCGGCTGGCAGCTGCAGTGCATGGTGGGTAGTCTGTGGGAGTTTGAGGTTTAATTGAAAAATTATCTGGCGCTTGTGTTTTGGTGTGCCTCGGCGCTGTGTACCTGCATGGATGCCTGCATGTTTGCTCGCCTCCCTGTGGCTTTTGTGTGTGTGTGTGTGTGTGTGTGTGGTAGGTGGAATAATGAAGTGGATTATGAGACGCACAGCGGTGTGACGAGGAGGAACGGATCGATAACTAGATATGTGCGAGAGCGTCAGAGTAGAGAGAGGAGAGAGGCTGGGCCACAAAATGACATTTTGATTCCAGGGAGAGAAGCTGAGTGGGAGGAAGAGACACAAGTGTCTGAGGCAACCATGGGCATCACATTTTCCTTCATCATTCCATGAAATCTCATGTTCCTTTTATTGCACTTTGTACATTTATTCTCAATAATTTCCCACCCTTGTTATTTGTTGAAATAAAGCAAAATGAAAATGCACGAGGTCTTATAGGAGAGAGAGAGAGCTAGAGCTAGAGGCGAGGCAGAAATAAAAGACAGCCACTGTAGCAGGACTCTTTGCTCGCCGTCAAAATCCCTGTCTTCTCCAGACAAATGGTTTTTAATCAGAAAAATTCCTCCCACCAGAGGTATGCCGAGACAGTCTGGAGCTGACGTCTTCACAAATCAAAGCTAAACCCGTCTTCTGCTCCAGCTACCCTTCCAGAATTAATTTTGGGTTTGTCAACTCACAACTGAAGCATTTTTTTCATTGCTTTGTCTTTTTGCATGTTTTTTTGTGTTTGTAGAAGCTGCTGGCATGTGCTTGCTCTCAATGATTTGATTTGATTTTTGTATTTCATCTGCTAGGATTGGAGTGTGTGTGTGTGTGTGTTTCTATCTATGTCAGTCAGCTCAGTATGGAAGCTACAACTCAGATGGAAATCTGGGGGAAAGGAAGCCAAAGTCGCTGCTGGACTCCACGATGGAGAACAGATCGTGTGAAGAAGCCGGCAGGATTCAGCTTCTCTTTCCTTCGTCCCTCCTTTTAGATCTGTCTGCCGTCTGGGATTCTCCCTTTGTCTCTCAGATCTTCTGCACCATCACACTTCCTTTCTGTACATTAGGCTCTGCATTCAAGTCAAAATTTAAATTGGAAATTCCAGTTTTCTTTGTGGTTTTTTGGTGAATCCTCAACCTGTCAGTCAAACAGTGTGGTTTCATATAAATGGACTTTGAAATACTACAGATAGCAGCATTCTCAGGTTTAGTTTCTCAGTGGTTGTGGTTAGTTTTTCATGCTATTTTCAAATTTTCAAATACATTTCACATAATATTAATATTTGGCCAAATGAGGCCAAATTTGGATTTATTTTGCTATTTTGCATGCTCTGCATGTCTTCTTTCACTGTTATCAATGCTGGCTCTGTTAGCTGGCTCAGCTGTTGCCATGTTGAGATCCATGCAGAGGCAACAGAAATGGATAACAGTCTATTTCTAGGATCTGATCATCAAATCTGACTGGAGAGCAACAACTGGCTATGACAAACAAACAACGGATAAATTAGTGAAGTCACAGTCATGATCGTCCTCCTTCTGGACAAACACTGCCTTTTGCACATCTGAGGTTGATTGAGGCTTTTATTTTGGCACAGACTGTCTTTATTTTCCCTCTCTGGACAAATGCAGCGGCCATCCATTTGAAAGAGTGGGATATTTTCAGTCACATGCAGACACAATAATAGAATTTAACTTAATTAGTAAGCATTTAACAACTGGCCATTGTTGTCAAACAATGAAAGGCAGATTAGCAACTCCCTTTTAATTTAGCACATCATTTTAGCCAGATTTCAGCATCCTCTCAGAAACCCTGCTGAGTATGTCAGACAGTATGGACAAGCAGCTCCATGGACTCAGTAAATCTTATGAGCATAAACATTGGTATTGGACAGATAATCTTCTTCTAACCTAAGAAGCCCTGCCTTTTTTTGCTTTCTTGTATGTCCCAGCAATCCTGATTTCTAAGCCAAAGGGGATTTGTTTAGCAGGATCTGATGTAAATAACCCCTTAACCATGAAAAATGAAAGGTGGTGGGTGTCTCCAAAGAAAGGCAAATTTAACCTGTGGTGAAACAAGTGACCACATCCAGCAAAGCTTTGGTGAAATTGTGCAGATTTATGACACAGAAGTAGTGTTTCCTGTTGGTCAGAGCTGAGGTTAAGGAAGGCCTCGGGTAATTTAAAGTATGAATAGAAGGAGAGCCTCGGAATCATCGAACCTGTTGAACGAGTCAGATTGAAGAAAAAAGTCCTGGCTCTGCTTCTACATGCAGCACAGTGTGAAGACAGGCTCACATCTTAGATCATCTCTCCGCAATAAATATCTGTGTCAGCAAACTAACATTTAATGGTCATTAAATAGCCCGCATCGTGTGTGTGTGTCTGTAGATCTTACATCGGCCTGATATTTTCTGTGCTCAGTTATTAGTTATGTTTGTGGCTGTATATGCTCATCTCCTTCTTGTGGTTGGGCTGATCTTCATTCAGCATCTCTGACAATCAGTTGGGCTAAAAGCAAGCATTGCCTCGTCTGTTGCAGGCCACAGATTGGACCTGATGTTCACTCAAAATCTGACATTTGACACAACAGGAACATCTGCAGATCAATTCCAGAATTACTATTCCTTTAATGCAGGTCACTCTTATCCTGTTGTCTTTCCTACCATCAGTAATAAAACTTAATAACATCAGCATCACTGGATGATGTTAATACAACTGGAATCATTTCTGTCATTGACATTTTTTTCAAACCAATTTGCATCATTTTTGCACAGCAAATTTGAACTGTATTTTTTTTATTTTATGTCTATTTCACATCCAAATCTCAAATAGTAAAATCACATTTTATTTAACTAATAACTGTGTTAATTAACAGTTCATTTGCAATTAAAAATATATTTTTCTTCCTTTTTACTTAGCACATATTGTGAATAGTTATTACTATTATTGTTACTTATTCTATTATTTAATTATTGTTGTTTATTGTTTTTTATGACTGTAATCTGTCTATGAAGTTCCTCCAATGAGGGATAAATATAAAAACTATTCTATGCTATTTCTCTGTGTTTAACCACATTTAGCTTCAGTTTTCCTCTCTGTTCATTTAGCAGCATCTACCAAAGCTCAAATTAGATTCTTCCTGGAGGAACACTGGGGAGGTCAGAGGTAGCAAAGGCCAAAGAATTAATAAAAAAAAACAGGCAGGAAAAGAGCCTCAGTGATGCTAACCTTTATTCAGTCTCACACAGCAGAGTGTTTCATCTGGATAAGTAACCTTTTCTCTGGCGACCAATCAGGCGACTGGGAAACACAGCAAATGTGTGTGTGTGTGTGTGTGTGTGTGTGTACGTGTGCGTGTGTGTGTGTGTTGTTCCAGTTCATTTAGGCGATAACATGGGTCATCAACAGCAGCTAGAAGAGACAAAGGAAACAGGAAAACAGAAAAGACCTCATCAATTTCTGTGACACTTATTGTTTGATATCATCTCCAGTATTTAATTGATTTAATTGAAGAGGATTATTATTATTTTAAATCTCTTAAGGTGATCACATTTTAAAAAAAATAAATTCTGAAAATGATTTTTGACATTTACATTTATGGATGTGAAATTTTCCTAATAAGATATAAACATGTAATTTCTTGTGTTCGCCTTTGGAATAAGTGATAAGTGTTCTTCTATTCGATGTTGATTGTGTCGTTTTGCACAGTGTGTCGTTTTTATGTAAGCTCTCTCCAAAATGTACGACCATACATGAGCAACCTTAAGACACAGGAGTTGCACTTTCAGGTTCAGTTTTACAAAAGGTATATTTGTTATCAAGGCTGAGAAATTTTGTTGTGTTATGTGTTTGATGAGCAGATGTTATGTTATATTTTAAATGTAATTTTCTTGCTAAGTAAAATTCTTTAAATTTAATTTATTTAATCATGACACCAATCTCTTTGATAACATTATTATTTCTTTATTTCCTTATAACCTCTCTTATCTTGAATTTAAGATTTTCTTTACTTTATGGCTCTGTACTTCTTGTGCTGCTCTTCCACTCTGCTTTATAGCAGCGTGTCACATTGACTTCAATCCCAGAATTAAAACTCGTTAAAGAGGCGACCACACCTTATTGTTCCTCACCAAATATCCTGAGAGCACAGAGTGCTTCTCTCTGAAGCACTTTGAGCTTTTGGTGGCTGCATTATTATTTCATTTTCTCTTCCTCTGTCCATCTTTGTTCTTCCATCTTTATTTTATTACCCATCTGCAGGACTGAATGTGTCGGAGCTATCTTTGACTTCACTTCCTATTCATGTTTTTCTCAAATGCCTCTTTCCATTTCGAGTGCCCTTTTCCTTCCTGCCTCATTTTTGTATTCCTCTCAGCACCTCCCACACACCTTTTCTCACGTTGTCATCCACCTCTCACGATCCTCGTTCTCTCTCATTCTCTCTCTCTCTCTCTCTGCTGTCTCACTAAAATGTCTTGCTCTCTCTCTCTCTCTCTCTCTCTCTGTTTTTTCTCTCTCTCTCTGGGGCACAGTGCAGTCCTCCCTATGCTAATAGCATCCTGTGCTAAGAAAGGAAGCTGCTTAACCATTCACATCGAGACTCAATAGATGCATGCATGCATAAACAAACACACTCATACATCCACACCATCCTGTTATGAAGAAGCAGCCTGTAGAGGAGTACTGCAGCCTCCTGAGCTTTGTCTCATTTGTTTCTCCATCATACTTCCATTTACTAGAGGCCATTATTACAAACAGAAAATATAACAAATTATATTTATATTATAGGTTTTCATATGTTTCTTAAGTGGAAAACAGAGCAGTACAGTTGGTTTCTTGTCCTTGCAGCACACTATACAAACCTACTGGACCTGAAAATCAAAATCCATGACACTGACATGACTACCAAGCTTTCCCCCAACTTTCCAGCTAAAAAAAATAAAAGCAAATGAGGAGCAGGCTTCTCTTGTCATTGACTGGAAGACAATTTTGTTAATTAGTGAATGCACAAAACAGCTGTTGTAAAGCTCCATGTGTTTCTTTTATTACATATGTGTGTTTTTGTTACATAGTTCAAATAATTGTAAAATCTGTCATTTTTTCAAATCTAAATGATAGAACATGCAGAAATTAAAAAAAAAATAAAAATCCAGCACTGTTACTCTTTCTCTCTCGCTCTCTTTGTTTATCTCAGTTCATTTGATTGGCAGGAGAAATCACTATGTGATGCCACAGCAGCTTTCAGAAAGAAAAGTCCTGGTCCTGAAGGCAGTGTGTGCAAGTACATCCCTCTGTTGGCTTTCACAACTTTAAATAGTGACCTCTCTCTTGTCATGGTTTGCATTAAAGGAATGATAACAGAGGAGTTTCTCTTGCCTTTTATTTTCATTTCTCCATTGTTCTGTGTATACCTCTCTTAATAGCTGATGAAAGTGACATCCCAAATGAACAAATTCAAAGCAGAGAAAATCAGAAAGTAAAAGCAGCATGGAGTGGAAGTGGAGGATTATTGCTCAAGTGTTTCATCTTCATTTTATTTTTCACTCTCTCTGGGTGTTGTGCTGTGTTGAGTGGGAGTTTAAACGATGCTGAGGAGGTGAAGAAGAGAACAATGATTTATAAATCAGCTCTACTGAAAAACTGGATGTCCCCTTCTTACGAGCAGTGATTTTAATAATGGAGTAGACTGGAGAAGGAAGTGAGAAGGGGAAGAAGTCCTTTTCAGTCTCCACTCTTCTCTGAGTGGAGGAGTGGGCTTCATCTCTGTTTTAATGCTGTTCAGTGAATATGACCCAACATCCAGTGCAGAGAAGGAGCGGTTTTTACTCCAGTGGTTGTGTTATGGAGGATTTTAACCGCACTGAAAATGTGATTTTATATCACAATCATAAAGAGCCTCATCCAGCCTCTGTGAGCTGGAGGCTCCTGCTTCTTCGTCAGTCTGGAGAAACAGAAGGACAGAGGGAAGTAATTCACACACAGCTAAATTCTGGATCTATGACAAGCTGTGAGGTTTCATTCATTTCTCCACACTGGTGAGGTGAGGTCTCTAAGAAGACCAGCTGACTGCTCAAGGAGTCTGTGGATCAGGACCTCCACCAGGACCAGACCTACTGGGTCCAGCAGGTCTGTTGTGGAGGCAAGGCGTAACAAGGCGTAATATCTTTTTTTTTTTGTATTTTCTTAATTGCAGGCTATTAGATATTCATTCCACAAGGCTGGAATTGCTTGAGTAACAGTTTAATCACATCTACACCCACACAGAGAATCCCCTCCTTCAACCCGGCAGAAGGAGGTAATCTATACCAGCCTGCCCTAACAGGCAAATCTGTTAGGGCAGCGACACAAATTAACACATGTTTGTGTTTGTGCAGAACAAGAAATACGAACAGTGGCTCATTTCATTTTTGAAGTCGGCAGTGTAATTTGATTTGCACCAGGAGGAGGAGGGAGGGGAGTAGAGGGGAGGCTTGATAGACGTGGAAGCAGAGATGGTAGATTGGTAGATGAACGTAGACACAAAGTGATGAATGGATGGACGCATGAAGAGATGCAGATACATATTGGTGCTTGAAATATTAGCTGGTGTCTTGCGGGGGTGCACAGCATCTATCATAAAATATTTACAGTAATAGACACCTGTGACTTACAGCCTGTCACATCACATGCTAACCAGCTAGCAGCAGTTTGTGCTGAAGCAGCTGCTACATAGAATGACTAGCAGAGCATTGATTTAGCTCCACATTGATCTTTTCTATCTCCACACATTCTGTATGGCATTATTCCTGATGAGGCGCTCATTAGCACACAGCACACTGCCACCAGTTTATTTCTCTGCCCACCGTCAGCAGCAAAGATTATAATGGCAGAGTTTGAATGATGAGGATCTGTTCGCTTTAATAAATACCCTGCGCACACACACACACACACACACACACACACACACCAGTCTGCAGGTGTGTGTGGGGCCTTATCTCTGTATTGTATAAATGGACATTTAACTTCTGTGCAGTCAGTTTACGGACTGAAGATAAGTAGAGCCTTTCAGATGCAAATGCCGACACTCGCAGTAACACACACACACACACACACACAAACACACACACATGCTCATCAGCTGTCTTTGTAACTGCATAAGTTTGTGGATTTCAAAGACAAACATTTTACTGATTGACTTGTGTCTCATCTCTTTTCTGTGTGGATGTGAATAGCTGTCTTGGCTGTCTTAACTGCTGCTGCAGTATTTAGCACCATTTAAACCTGCACATCACCTGTACAGCAACGAACAGCTGATAGACAAATTAAGCAGCTCTCTGCTGTGACACTGGAGCAGTTACAGTAGGAGCTGATTTTTTCTTGGTTATGAGCAAAGCAGAGGAGCAGTTTTGAGAATTAATGCTGGGCTTACATTTGTTAAGTGACCTGAAAGATGAATGTAAAGAAGTCCTGTTTTGATTTGTCTCTTTCAGATTTTTTTTGTTTATGGTCTATGTAGACAAAAAAATATATAGGTATTTGTAACAGTATTTCATGTTATATATAAATTGGCCCAAGGCACCGGGATGTATCACAAGGATGTGTTTCTCCACAGTCACAACCATTGGCAGCTATTTTCACACCAAACACCTCCAGATTGAAGCCGTTTCATTGGGTCACAGGATCCACCTGAACCAATGATGTCACGCAAAGGTGGTAAAAGCTGAACACCTGCTGAGGCCAACAGTGCAGAGCAGCTCTGTGTCTGGTCATGTAAGCAGAAAAGCACAGCTCAGTTTGTCAGTTTGAAGACAGTTAAGACATAAAAGGCTCTCATTAATGCAATACGTCACTGTAACTGTGTCTTCTTTTGAAAAAAAATATTCATATGAGAATAAATGACTTTACATATGCACACTCAAGCTCCACTTTTTAAATGCCACCATGCAAACGGGCACACCTGAAGATGAGAGCTGGCTCTGCGTTTGTCCCCAGCGCTGTCGACACAAAGGTTGAATGAGTGAATATCCTGAAGCTCCATATTCATTATTTCAGTGAGAAATGTTTTGTGCCTCATCAGCATATTCCCCAGCTGGTTGCCCTCGGTGGGCCGTTGTTGTATGGAGGGAGCAGATATAGATGGAGCGCTGCTGAGGCACTGTAAATATTTGGAGCTGCTGTTGCACCATTTGTTCTAAGCAGATAACCAGAGCCTGCAGGGCAGGGACGACTGAAGATGTAGTGAGGGGATGGTGGGAGTTTTTGGAGATTTGATACTTATTAGCTAGTTTACTACACAGCCTGTGTGACAGCACGCTCTGCAGAGCTTTACCCAGACTTTCAGCTCATTTTTTGGCTGTCAGGCTGCAGCTTCACTGTTGACACGACCACTTCCCTCAGGCTGGGGAGGTGGAGGAGACCAAAGAGTGTGAGCACTGGACTTAATTATATGCATTTGAATTCAGATGTATGGGTAGTTCTGCAGGGACTGGAAATAATCCATAAATCATTCATCATAGCCGTCACTAAGCCTTTCTTTCAGCCATCTCTTCCTCTTATTATTATTTTATTATTTTTCCTCTTATATTATTGTCTTGTTTTGTCTCATCCAGCCTCATTCTCACTTCTCTGTGTTCTTGTTTCTCATCATTTTTTTTCTGAATTTCTTCTCAGTTCCACTGACAAATTGACATACCTGCTCAGTTTACCTGCCCTCCACTCTCCTTCTGCTCTTCTTTCTTATTCTTGAGAGTCAAAGGACAGATAGTGAAAGAGAGAGAGAGGATTATGGTATACAGACCATGACTGTGAAAAATAGATGTGTGCAGAGAAAGAAGTATAGTAAAAATCCCATCTTTTTCGTCGTCTAGCGTTTTCTCTGGTTCGACAGAGATAGTGGGGATAAAAGCTGGATTCCTGGATCAGGGTTCACCTTAATATTGTCATTGCAGGCAGCTTAGAGGCCGAGCTGCCGTATCGCAGTCTCAGTGATCACGGACGGTGGCTTTTAGCCGAACCTCAGACACAGACATGTATGATCTATTCTCCTTTACAGGGGAGGAAAATGGAGCGTCTGGCTTCATAGGAGCTGGAAGGCTGATGAAATTCAACATTTACAGCATGTTTTCAAAGACTTTCATCCTATGAAAGCTGATGGTCAAGTCTCTTTTTTAATTTCTAGTATTCCAATATTTCTAACATGTATGTATAATATTTCTGTGTTGCCTCCCACTGTAAGGACTAATCTGAATGCTCACAAAGTGGTGGAAAATTTATCAAAAATTGGAGGACTTCATGCATGTGGGCAGCGGTATCTTACTGTTTCATTGAGGGCAGCTTTACCAGCACATCTCCTCCTGTTAAGGAACTAAGTGTCAGCAGATCTGTAAACTGTCTGTTCTATTGTGCTGCAGAGCAGCACCCAGTCAGATCCATTATCCCTGTGCTTTGTGTGTGTCCACCCGTTTACATCATTGTGAGGACTAAATGTCCTCATAAAGATAGACAGCATGTCATTATTTTGTTGTTGGAGCAGTTTTAGTGTTTTGGAAATTCGATTTGAAGAATGTGAGAGAAAAATCATTTTTCAAATCAAATGTGCTTGTGTTTTGTTTGCATCTGTGTTTGCACATCAACATGTCTGCATTATCCAGCCGGAGAGCCCTGCCCTGCTGCCCCCCCTCTGTTTGGAGAACTAATCATTCTTCCTGCCTCGCTCTTTGTGATTGCCAGCCCATCCCTGCACTGCAGCTAAATTGAATCAATTAAAGTCTCTCTTGTAGACGGCCGCTGTTGCTTCCACACGATTAGGCTTTGATCAAGAAACACACAAATAAATGAATAAATAAATATAAGCCAGTGGAAGGGGAACACATAAAGGATTGAACTCAATTAAGCAGTAAGGAGGGACAGGTCTGAGTGTGTGTGTGTGTGTGTGTATACTGTATTTGTATTCGTCACAGACTGAACCTTTTGAAGTGGATTAAATCAGTTTTTCCAGCAGCTTTACCACCAGACTCCAGTGATATTGACATTGATGCAGGAGTCTACAAACAAACCCACGTTGAATTAACCATTCTAGTTACAGTATTTCCAAATTTAGCACAGCTAACGTCGACTCACCTAGTGCTAGCTAGCCTTCACATTATTCTAAGCTTATTGATTTCGTGTATGTCACCGCTGTCTGCTAACAGCTGAGGGTACATTTCCATTTGATAAACCTGGAAAAATGATGATGGACTCGTCCTTTAATTACCATCCAGAGAACTCTGAATAACATTAGAAGTTATGAAAATAACAGAATATATGCATTGTGGTTACTATAATTGTAATTGCATGTGCGTTATGCATACCCATATTAAGAGCCATTGTAAGAGTCATATTAATCTATGTCATCGTATCATTTGCAATAAAAATGCATATGATTTTCTCCAGCTATTGGAATGGAAAGGCAGCATCAGAGGATCCTGACAGGAAATGACCTGTAGTGACTGACACTGCTACTGGCCTATAAGCACTTCATTTATCCACAGAGTGGATAAGAAAGAGGACAGAGGAGGAAATATGTGAGGGTGGGGCTTGAGGCGTTCATGGGTGGTGATGGTGGGCGGGGCTTCAGCAGCGGCTAATGGAGCTTTTAGCATGAAAATCAGAGGGAGGTGGAGGTGCTGATGGTGGCACCAGAGCTGCCCAGTGGATACACTCTAGGTTTGTCGTCTCATTATAACATTTATATCTTGGTGGCATTAGATCTTTACAGAACCACACTGAGCATGAGGACCAGCATGAGTGGGATGTGATCTGATATGTAGAGCACTTTAATGATGTGGTGATTAGAGCTGTGAGCTAGTGTTGGAGTGCTCTCTTGCTGTCTGTTTATTTATCTGATGCACAGCATTTAAAAAAATTGAGCCTTTGTAAGAGCTATAGAAATATCTGTCATGTTTGCTTCATCAGCCCTCCTGAAAGATATAAAGCAATGATGAATATTTTCATTTTTACATGACTATGTTGCAGTTTATTCCTGTTTATTTTTTATTTATTTTCTTTAAGAAAACAAGTCAGCCTCTGAGCGAATAAATAGCTGTTTTCATGACAGCAGACCTCATCATCCTCTTACTGTACGTTCTGTTTGAGGCTGGATCATAGATTTAGATATGTCCTTCTCCAAAATGAGGCTGTCTGTGTTATATTTAGCGTATCCACACTTTAAGTGGCTCTACGGGGCAATAACTCTTGTTTTATTGCAGCAAATTATCAGAGAGCCAGGCTTGTTGGTTTTCCTCATACAAGGGAGAAATATGCCTCGTTATCTACTGGCGGTTATGCTCGGATGGTCCAAAAGTAGATTTTTGTTTATTTTATTTTAATCATGAAGATCAAAAAGGAAAATAAGGGGAAGATGTTGTGTCCCTGGTGGTCTTCATTTCTCATTTTTCAGGGATAATTTATTGCAAACCGAAGAAAGTTTTTTGTTTCTATGTGAGAAAAGTTCCTCAAATTGTTTTACGCTTTACTTAACTTTGTATCTGAGTATCCATTTGAAGACATGTTGCCATTTATTCCTCTTTTCTTTCTGACTGACCCTGAGCTATCTAGGTTAGCCTTGTGATGATGTCGTACAAAACAAAGATATTCATTTCTCAGGATTAAAACAGAAATTAAAAATTCCTGCATTATTCCATAGCATTATCAATATTGCTACTGAACCCTTGTGCTTGACACACTAAGAATAAAAAGAAGGATAAAACAACATCTCCTCTGTTCCTTCTCCTCTCATGCAGGGTTCCTGAGTACAGGAGACCAGGCAGCCAAAGGGAATTATGGTTTACTGGACCAGATCCAGGCTCTGCGTTGGACCAGTGAGAACATTGCAGCCTTCGGCGGCGACCCGTTACGTATCACTGTGTTCGGCTCAGGCGCTGGAGCTTCCTGTGTCAACCTGCTCACGCTGTCTCACTACTCAGAGGGCAACCGCTGGAGCAACTCCACCAAAGGTAAAGATCAGGAGTCACCGACAGTTCACCTGGGACCTTCAGGTATATTTCAGCATGCAGGTGAACTGAATGGACCACCTGAAGGCTTGGCACAGAGGGAGCATAGCACACTTACATTTTGTAGATGCTCTTTTTATGATGGATTTTTTTGGCCACACGGTGTTCATGTGTGGTTTTGTTTTATTCACTGGAGCCTTTTGTTCTCATGTCGGAGCAGTTTTCCTGCATTTAACTACAAATCAGTGATAATAACAGCTGACTTCAGGCAGAACTACTGATGCTCCGAGCATGTTGGTCTGAATGCACCATTACTGTTCACAGGTGGTCACACACTTCTATATAGCACTGTAAATGTAATGGTTTAAAATAAATAAAAGCTCAAAATGTCATAATCAGAATCCATCCAGCAGGCGGGTGTTCGTGTGTGGTGAAACCCAAAATGTTGTTGACTTGTTTACATATTTCAGTACTTTTCTGACGGTCGTGGTGCCTGACCCTCACACGCCTTTATTCAGTTGGAGCTGTGTCAGCATGTGTTTTTTGTGTGCAGATTTGGATGATCTTTCATGTTATGAGGAAGAGTTGTTTGTTGCTATGTTTCCTCCTCTGCTGCTGCTGTCTGCAGGACTTTTCCAGAGAGCCATCGCCCAGAGCGGCACGGCTCTGTCCAGCTGGGCGGTCAGTTTTCAGCCAGCCAAGTACGCCCGGATGCTGGCTCGTAAGGTGGGCTGTAACTTGGAGGACACGGTAGAGCTTGTGGGGTGCCTTCAGAGGAAACATTACAAGGAGCTGGTGGATCAAGACATCCAGCCAGCCCGCTATCACATTGCCTTTGGACCTGTTATTGATGGAGATGTTATACCTGACGACCCTCAGATACTCATGGAACAAGGTATCCGTTCACTTTGTTTAAGAGCCGACAATGTTCCCACACATGTTTGTTCTGTTTAACGACTGTTCTGCATCATCTCTTTCAAGGTGAGTTCCTCAACTATGACATCATGCTGGGAGTTAACCAAGGCGAAGGCCTTAAATTCGTGGAGCTTATCGTGGACAATGAAAACGGAGTTCAGGCTAACGACTTTGACTACGCTGTGTCCAGCTTTGTGGATGACCTCTATGGCTATCCGGAGGGTAAAGACATCCTCCGAGAAACCATCAAGTTCATGTACACAGACTGGGCTGACAGACACAACCCAGAGACCCGCAGGAAAACACTGCTAGCCCTTTTCACTGATCACCAGTGGGTGGCGCCAGCTGTCGCCACAGCTGACCTGCACTCCAGCTTTGGGTCACCGACATACTTCTACGCCTTCTACCACCACTGTCAGACAGAGCAGGTGGGTGCCAGGCTGTGTGGATAATGGTACACCAACTTTATGAATGGTCAATAATATGATAAAAGTCACCAGATACTGCTGGCTCTCTGTCTCCTTGGGTCATGCTTAGACTTACTGCTCACAGAGACTAAAACCAAACAGCCATTATAAAGAGGGACATGTATGTACTGTACTAGTAGCATTTTAATGTTGGTTAAGGTGCTTCCATGTAGCCTTGTTCCAAATCTCTGAATTTGATCTAACTGACCAAAAATGTGTGTGGCAGGATCTGGCAACATCTAGTGTGTTACAGATTGCAACCAACCGCAACCTCACTGCTGTGCCAAGCATGCAGAACAATTATGGTGGCTGACATGAATATAGATATAGAGCTGTTATATGTGGAGTACGGCAGAGCCAGTGTGTAGAGCGCTCAGATAATGTGCATGTTGTTAGCTCCAATGTGTGCTGACTGTTCTGCTCAGACTGATCTCAGAACTCACCAAGAAATCTAGTTTTTCTTGTCAGGAGCAAACCATTCACATCTTCCTTTTGACTTTGTATGCAATTGCCTCTGAAATGAACATTGTCCTCAGCTCGAACATGCCTTCAGGCTTAAATGTACTAACATAATCCTTGTGTACAATTTAATTTACTATAATTACTGCAATATACAATGATGAGAGCATCAGTGAAAATGAAGCGAGAAGCCTGATGAACAGTTTTGGAAAAGGCTTCTTTGTGTCAGATTTAGGCAGAAATGGCTTCTAATTGTTTCACAGCACAGGCTCGAATTGCTTTATGGCAGTGACACAGATCACTTTACAGCACAAAGACACTTTTTTGTGCATTTCATTGTACAGATACACCCTGATTGTATTCCAATTACATTATTGTAACGTTATTGTGATTTTTTTTTGTAGCGTTCTTAACTCTTTACTGCTAGCTCTACTTGTGTGACCACTGTCTGTAGCTCTTTAGTTACACAACTGCTCTAATTATGCACTCCTAAAAGAAAGGGAAGAGTGGTGATTAAATTCCTACCTTTGCTTTATATCATTGATTCAACAGGCTTCAGTGCATCATGAGCATTTCAACATTTTAGTTTGTAATTCAGCTGAATGCCAGCCTCTTCTCGCTCTGCTATCCCATTATTTCTCATTTTGGTCTCTCTGTTATACATTGGCTAATGGGCCAGGTATGGCAAAATAATAATAAAAACTTATCTCATTTCCCGTTTTCGCTCTCAAAATGTATTGTATTTCCTCAGCTTCTTTGATCTGTCTCTGGTCACAATATCCACTGTGTGTCAGCAGCAAAAATAATGCTTTCCAGGTTTCTGTATCTGTCACCTAAATGTAATAATACTGATCTGATTTGATTTATCTGTTGCTCATTAGGTACCACCGTGGGCAGACGCAGCACATGGAGATGAGATCCCGTATGTGTTTGGCCTGCCAATGATTGGACCAACAGAGCTGTTTCCCTGCAACTTCTCCAAAAACGACGTGATGCTCAGTGCCGTGGTCATGACCTACTGGACAAACTTTGCCAAAACAGGGTATGATGGCACTCTTCATTGGCTCCCAGAGGGAAAATATTATTCACTTTCTGTGTGTTGTCCAGATGGACTGGAGAGTAGTGGCCAACTATTACCTTTAACTACTGCGTGCATTAACTGAGTGCTTTTATTATGATGTAATTAATGATCAAATCATTTGTTGGGCAGTTTTAACAATTTAAAACTTGTTTTACATATTGTGTGAAACAGATTTTATGAAACTGAATTGATCTGATGTAAGATGTTTTCAGAGCTCATGACCTAATAGGGTGACGTTCAAATGTTGCTTTACATTGCTTTAAGACAAAGTGTAATGCTGATGTCTTCCTTTGATTCTAAACTGTAATTCAGAATCAGGAAACCCAGAAATTTCACCTGTTTCCTCATCAGCTTGCTTTGTTCTGTTGCTTCCTACAACCGACCATTATTTACCATTGGTGACATTTAATGTTTATTCCTGCTAGCAAGCTGACTGCTAGGCTAACAGTAGCATGTTAGTTTACACTAGCATGGTTAACTAACATCAGCTGACATCGGTAGCTTTAGCTTCGATAGCTTTTCGTAGCAGGCTTTGATTTTAAAGTAGTAAGTATTATTTTATTTCTTATTCTTCTACCACTGGGACTAGGTGATGGAAAAGCTTTCATTGTTCCTTCTCTTTTTGGTGGCATGATTTTGACAAAATACAAAATGTTACATGGACAATGTTACACACCTGTAGGGGCAATTCGGTCCTCCCAAAATATGGGTAGGGACACTTCCCTACTGTCTGTGTACAAACCTTGGATTAATTGCTAAATTGAGCACTGAGCTGCCTGTCCTCCTCTGCCTGCTCTGACACAGATATCACCAAAAACAGTTAAAATGAGAAAAGCATTGTTCCAAAAAGAGCCTGACTACTGACCTGCTGCATGAACTCTATCAGTAATACACTGAACAAGGTGTGTTCCCAGTCATTGTCAAGGCAGCGACTTGATTTAAAGTTGTGTAAAGATCAGCCACAGGGTTATTTAAACATTTTCAGTTGTCATTTGCTCTTACAGCTCTTGACAACATTCAATTACCATTACAGCTAATTGATCATTTAATTGTAATTGCATTTCCTCTGTATTAAACTACAGGATTAGTGAATTGTGCTATTGCAGTTTATGGACTGTACAGTATAATTGGTATTCTATGCAGATACCCTCTACGTATCTTCAAATACATTCTTAATTAATGGTCGTAGCCAGGAGTGACATTCTGGATGGGACAAAATTAAAATCCTTTCCTCCTCTTCTGTCTTCCACTGCCTTGGAGCATATAGTCATGGCGGTAATTGTTTTTTTGAGAGCATAATGGGGGACATTGGCTTTTTCTGTGCACTGCCCGCTAGCCCAGAGGGGGAGAGAGAGGCCTAATGATCTACATATATAACCCCAAATTGACGTAGAATGCCGGGTACCTGGGAGATTTATGCTGCCTATTTGAATGGTTAAGCATGTTCCTGACGAGGTCTGGCTGGCTCCATATGCTGCTCTCAGACAATGGGGCACTCAGTGGGTCAGAATGGGTTACCATAGTTCACATGATAGGCTCTGTTCTGGTCAGATTAAGTGTAAGAGGGGTCTGTTAAGCACAAGATCCCATATGGCTGAACTGCATCTTTACCCAAACAAGCTAGAATTTATCCATTGGTAGGTTCACTCATTAGCATTCTAATAAAACTTCATATTAGGGAAAAGTTTGAGGGTTTTAGCTGTCTGAAGACTGATCAATCAGAATCAGAATCTTTAGAAAATGAATCATCTGTTAGCAATAATAGCACTTTTGACCTTTTTTTTATTTTCTCAGGTGATTCATATGAAACCTTGAGGCTGCATCTCCACTCCATGCTAGTATTTTCATAATTACACTGATTAGCCTGAGGGAGATGCTACACTTAGGTCAAAATTAAAATTTTAATAAACAGAGAGCCCCAAAAGTTCCACTCAACTCTGTGTTTAACTTTAGTTCTACAGTGTCCTCAAGTAAACAACTACAAGGTAGCATAACTATTACTGATTGGTGAGGAGAGGACGGCATCTTTCAGAGGAGGCAACATTTAAAAAAAAACGTTCCTCTTTTACTCTTTTTGTCAGGGATCCAAACCAGCCTGTCCCTCAGGACACCAAGTTCATCCACACCAAGCCCAATCGCTTTGAAGAAGTGGCGTGGACACGGTACAACCAGAAAGACCAGCTGTACTTACACATCGGCCTGAAGCCCCGGGTCAAAGAGCACTACCGTGCCAACAAGGTACAGCTGAATGTGCTTTCTATTTTGATGTTGGTCATTTGGATTTACAAAAGACCTCCTAGAACGGAACATGTCCATTTTGAATGTATCAGAGCATTAAATGGCTGTCATGAGTTGTTATTGTTCCCATTCTAATGCTTCAGATAGGGAAAACTGCACCTCTCCTGTACATTATGAAATGAATGACACGTCATACATACAAGTCTTTTTACATGCTGACTCACAGCCGGTCTGCCTTTTGGCATGTCATTACGCGTCATGGAGTCTGCACTACCTGAAGTATTCAGAATAATGAGCACCACTCAGAGAATATGATGCAATATATCAACACAGGACAGACAGTTCCTGCCCTGTGAAACCAGGGTTACACTGGTGATGTCTTTTCTGTATGTGACGTTGTTTCATTATATTAAACTCAAAAAAGATATTTTTTCTCCAAACATAACCAAATCGTTTTACCTTATGTGCACTGTACGGTTGCTCTTTTACTACATCACCTGACTTCCTCCTTCCCTGCTTTCATAATTAGGTAGGTGCTAGTAGGTGTAGCAGGCCTCTCCTGAACCATATCTATGAGGCTGACAGACAATAATAATGCATAATTTGGCTAAGCTGTCTGGGTTTTTATACGATTCTCTGGTATCACAGCGCTGGCATTCTGGACAGATTACACTGGTAAACTATGTTTCCCGGATAAATTGCTCTGGAGCAGGAAAACTGAAAATATCAGTCTCCAGCCCAACTACTGACCAATCACATGAGATTGCTAAAAATGCTAAAATCTACTGTAGATCTTCTGTAGTCAGTCATTTTGTTTTCCATTGTGATTGTGTTACTGGACTAATGAACAATGTGTATAACTATCCTGTGGTATCATATGTAGTTTCTCTTCATTTTCTTTCCCACTTCATACTTTCTATCCTCTCCTCAGGTCAACTTGTGGTTGGAGCTGGTTCCTCATCTGCACAGCCTCAATGAGGTCACCCAGCTCATCCCCACCACCACCAAGGTTGGTACTATATATTACTATCAGTCACAGGGATTCCATATTTTCGAATCCCATAAACAGCATATCAGGTGTTACCAGTGAATGCAAATGTATTTTTAAGATAAACTGAGTTCAGGGGTAGAGTAACGAGGTGATTAGCGTTGCATTAAGACTTGGAGCTGAGGGGAAAAAAGAAATGCCTGCACTGGATGAGATGTACAGAGCCTTTATTTCTCATAAAAACTGAAGCAAAATGTTCACATTGTGATAGCATGAAGCTGCTTCTCAGCTTCCTTAATCAATTATGTACTGACCATAGTTCTCTCTGTCTTCAGATCCCTCCACCGGAGGCCACTAACCGCACCCCAAAGACCAAGGTTCTGGTGACAAAGCGCCCGAACCCGACTCCATTCCCCACTGAGACCCAGGATAGCCACATCCAGCCACACCTGGTGGACCAGCGTGACTACTCCACTGAGCTGTCCGTGACCATCGCTGTAGGTGCTTCCCTGCTCTTCCTCAACATCCTGGCCTTTGCAGCCCTTTACTATAAGAAGGACAAACGCAGGCATGACGTCCACAGGCGCTGCAGCCCCCAGAGGAGCGCCACCAACGACCTGGCTCACACTCAGGAGGAGGAGATCATGTCCCTGCAGATGAAGCAGCACTCAGACCTGGACTGCAGAGGAGTGGGCGACTCCCTGCACCCGCACGACGTGGTGCTGAGGACTGCCTGTCCACCAGACTACACTCTTGCCATGAGGCGCTCGCCGGATGACATCCCACTTATGACGCCAAACACCATAACCATGATCCCCAGCACCATGGGGGGGCTCACCTCGCTCCACCCTTTCAACACCTTCCCCAGCAGTGGGCAGAATAACACCCTGCCTCATCCGCACCCTCACTCACACTCCACCACCCGGGTATAGCCCTGAGGATGCACCCGTGCAGACAGGACTCTGTTGGCTGAAGCAAAAGCTAACGCTACTGCTGCAGCAGAGACTTAAGGCGGACATGCTGACAACCACAGATATGTCAGGAGCTGAATCACCAGCCTGGAGGTGCCAGACACCTATGGAATTACACTGGGATTGTACAAGACCCTGTTAATACCTGAAGAACTACAGTTAAGGGATTTCTGGGGGTTGGGGCCAGAGAAAAAAAATAATGATGTTTTTTGTAGAAAAATAAAAGATAAGAATAAAAAGTACAAATAAGGTGAAGAAAAACATCCTCATGAGCTAAAACAAAGAGGGGGATGTTTTTTTTAGCATTTTTGTTCTGATATTGCAGCAAAACAAGGTACAGTAAACTACTTTTTCTTTCTAGCGACAGATATGGCCTTCGAGGCTTTTGACAAATGACTGCCTGACAGTATTATCTGGAAGCAGAACAGAACATCAGACACGCCTCGGAGGTAAGAAGAGGGAAGCACTTTGTAAAAGAAAGAAAACATACTGTTTTCCTTTGGCATCGCACATCAGATTACTCTGTTTGTGAGGCACAGAGTATGTGTGGTGCAAACCAATTTAGGCATGTGTTAACTTCAAAAATGGAGGCAATGTAAGATAAAGCAAAAACAATTGCTGAAAAGAACAAAGGAAGGACTGGAAACTTTAAGGAGAAAAAAGAAACCCTGTATGCACAATGGAACCATTTTGAGGAAAAAAATGTCACAGATAACTTTTCATCCATTTATTTTTGCGGATCAGGAACAATTTTATTGTATAGAACCTATTTACATATCTAGATCTGTACACTAAGCACCAGGCTGTTTAAGCCCTTTTCTCTTAGGGTGGGGGGTGGGGTGCGTCTATACTGCAAACCTGCCAGCAGGACTGAACCAGTTGGAATCGGGGATCCACCTTCTGGCTTTCTGGCAGTTCCAACTTCAACACAGAGAGCCGGGGACAAAGGATAATTGGATATTTTAGCACGATGCGCATGACAATTTATCTGCTTGATGGCTGCTCTGCTGATTATGTCATTATTAAGAATAATTTTCACTCTCTCCCTTGCATTGGAGCAATTTCAGATGAATTTCCTCATTGGATTCCAGGAAAACACCCTCACAGGACCATGGGAAATACTATTCCAGGTTGGGGGTGTTGGGGGCTGGAGCTGGGGACAGGAAGGGGAGGGTCTGGGGATATGGTAAAACATCCGTGCATTACATAATATAGCTTGAGTGGAGCTGGGCATATAAGGACTAGTTTTGTACTCTGTGTGTTGGTACTACTTTTTGATAGTGGCTAAATCACATTACACTGTATCAGTCAAACCAATCGTACCTTCAGTTGAGATCAGTGTTCTTTGCTATTCTACTTATTGGACCACTTTACGGTACAGAAGTAATTACCTGCACTGTTTATTCCATGTCCCACTTTATTTTTCTCTTTAACTTGAAGGTGTGTTGATTGCGTGATGCAGTGGCTGTGCATCAGTAGGAAAAGAGAGGGGGAAAGTGAGAGGAAATATGGTAACAGTGACTCTCTGAGCTGTGTAGTCTTTCTTTCAGGACCCGTAGAGCTCTTTAAACATGGCTTCTTCAAGTCAAAGGCCAAGCACAGACAGATCACACTGGGTGGAACGCTCTGAAAATCATCATTAGCCATGGTTGATCCAAGGAAGAAAGGCCTCCCACAGCAGCTGAGAGACACAGTCAGCCCTCTTTACCTCACTTTAAAGAGCTCCTACTTCTCTTCTTTGGCCCATTCTTTTTCTACTTAGGATTCTCATCTTTGATATTGAGCAGACAGGCTGGGCAGTTAGCAAAACGGTTTCCCCTCCCTTCCACACTACAGTCAGTTTACTGTCTCCTGCAAGACCGTCTGCCATCGCGAATATCTTTAGGTCAGTGAGGCCTCGGCGGCTAACAGCGTTTGCCACCAGAGTAGGAATGTGTCATACAGCGCTGTAGACTGCAGTCAGATTCAGTCACTTAAGAGTCATTGCAGTAAAGTGGTTATCTTCAAAACACAGAGACAGAGGAATACCCGAGATGGCAAGTCTATCGTGCTCACATGTGGAAGTCTGAATGCGGGCGCAGAGATGCTACTTGATACACTGAAACGCTTGTCTCCCTGTTTTCCTTTCACTAAAGCATGGATGTTTGAGGCCTCTGTAGTGAGAATACATCCTCGCTCACAGGCACTGTGCAGTCATTCAGAATAATGAGCACAGACTGCTGTTACCCCGTTTAACACTGCAACACATGAGCCGGATGTGGGGATGAAATGTAGCTTGTCATCAGGAGGTTTTGCTTTTTAGGGTAAGATTTAAATTGAATAAATTAATTACATCTGTTTGTTCTGTTTTTCTGGATGAACTGAACCACGAAGAATTGATTTTGTATTACAACAAAAAGAAGATTCACACATTATCACACATCATCTTCATGGGCTTGGAACTTTTTAAATACCCTTCTCTGTAAAAAAAAAAAAAGCCAACTATATGAAAAGTGTGAATTTCTGAATCTAGGGACAGTCCATACTGCACAATATGAGCCCAGTTGTGACCAAACCCAGAACTGAAGGCAACAACAACATCTGAGGCACTCAAAAAAATAAAAGTAATTTCTTTTCAGGATGAATTTTATTTCTAAAGCGGTGTTCACATTGGCCTGCATAGATAATGCAAAGCCAAGAGAAAGGCCACAAGCTCCTTGATTATGATTCGTTGGGTTTTAACATGTGCCCTCAGTCTTTCTCAACCAAGTCATTGCAAGTGCTATGATCACCCACCCTGATACAAGGATATCTGATAATGATATATATGATAGAATGGACATTATCAGTAGTTGTCAGCCTCATAGATATTGGTTTGAAAGGGCCTGCTACACCTATGAGGAAGTTCTACTAGTAAGTAGTATTAAGATATTTGTTTGCCAGTATGAATACGAGAGGACATGAGGTTATGCAGTATAAGGAAAAAAACAGAGATGGTATGGTCTACCCAGGGCACCACTGTTCATGTCCAACCACATGTGTTCATATGAAACCAGAGGTCAGTATTGATTCAGTTGTACTTTTCTTGCATATGTAATTTACCTAACAACTGTAGTTATTTTATGTAACAAATGTAGGCTACTTATATGAACTCAAACCACAATCTTTTTCTTAAACATAACCCGAGGTTTGTTGCCTATTTGAATTTAAATGGTAGCGATAACCACTGATAATGCCCATTTAATCTGACATGGGCCATTTCAAAGAACAAAATCACTGTGTCATGGGATCCAAGCATGAGATTTATCATTCCATTTTGGGGAGGCAGTTCACTTGGAATCATGTCAAATCCATTGACAAAACCATTTGGTGATACCACACTTACATTTGTGTTATATTTCACTACATGGCACACGTAAACAACTTTTAAATCAATGTAGTGACTTGTTAATTCACTACAGTAAATGGTTCTACATTACTACATCACTATGGTACTGCTGGTAAACTGTGCCTCTATTCATGGTAATATTACCGGAGTTGGGATAGTGCATTAATGAGCACCTGACCCATTCAAGCACTGTTCTCCAGAGAAATGACATCGAGCAAAGCAAGGGCCACCCATTGAATTAAACATGTAATTGCTGTGATGGGTAAATAGTGGAGAAATTGCAGGGCCATGCTAAGTAGCTGACAGCTGCGCATGAATGCTAATTAATAACTTGCCATGTGCTCAATTGTCTGATTTGATAGGTGATAAATGTGGGCCAGTTGTAGCGTCAGGAAAGTGAAAGAAGTGCTGGTCAGCAGCTGACATGTTTGAGATTAAAAATGGAAAATGCTAGAAGCTGTTGTGGACATAATGTATGATGGCAACTGCTAACAACATTCAGCATGGGTGGGAACTACATGCAAATACAACAGTCCTTGTTCTGTCATAGCAAACAAGCAGTGATGAGGTGCTGCAATGACTCATGAGACATGGTTTTTATAGAAGTGAAGAAATGCACTGACTAGCTTTATCATGCCGAACAACTGAAAGAGGAGAAGGACTGTCCAAAGCAAGCTGAAACTACCATTGTAAGTAAGAAAGTAAGATTATTGGAAGACCCTCACACCCTGAGGAGAAGTACTAGTTTTGAAAATGGAGAGGACTAATTATAACACGACTTACTGTATCAACTGAAGTGCTGTTAACCAGGAAAAAAGATGGATTACACCTGGAGCTAGCTGCGGAAATGAGAGCCAGTGGCAAGTGACTGACTGCAAGATAATAGTGATAGTGATCGATAGCATGCTAACTGATTAATTACTACATGTTACCAGAGTCATAGCGCATCGCCTGACTTTGAAAACTCACATCAACACATTGACAACACACTGTCAGTATTTGTTGTTCTTAACAGACCCCAAAATGAGCATGGACCAACGAGGCATCTGAAAGCCCTGTTTACGTTTCTAGTTCATGGTTAGATTTGTTCTCTTATAGCCATATTAGAAGACATCTGTTTTTCTTTTCCTAGCAAGTGTTTTTCATTTGTCGAGCCTACTAATGACTCAGCCAGAAGAACCGTAGCTTGGCCTGGGAACTAACTTCTCACCTTTCAAGGTGTGTAGGACTTACAGCCAAATTTAGCAGTCTGGTTACAGACAGACCCTCCACTCACTCCTGTCCTCCCAAGTCTGTGATACCCATCAGCTGTAGGCACCAGCTGGATGTTGAGGGTGCCCTGTGCTGTTTTTATTTCCCTTCAACATGTACTGCTATTTTGCTGTCTTAACAATGTCATCATAAAGCATTTGTAGCTTTTTTTGAATGTCTGGAAACCTGAGCTCTCCTTCCCTTATGGTCAATATCTGTTTCTGGCCTTTACAGTTGTCACCATCATGCTCTTGCGTGTGTGTGTGTGTGTGTGTGTGTGTGTATGTGTGTGTGTGTGTGTGTGTGTGTATGTGCGTGTGTGTGTGTGTGTGTGTTTGCATGCTCTGGTAGATCACAGTACACCAACATTACTGGCTCTGAAAACCCTGCTCAGCATCACTGGTGGTCAAACCATAGGTTACCTTTAATGTCGCTTTTGTTTCAAGGGCTATGACTCAACAGACGAGGGCTACAACAGTTTAGAATTAGCAAACTAAAACTCAAAGAAACCTTCCTCGCTATATTTAAGCCCATCTTGAAAAGTATAAGCAGACAAGCTATGTCTTTGATTTCAGAGGTGGCATTACTGTTATTCAAGGAAGTCACAATTAACATTAATTTTCCCAGGACTCAATGCTTGGATGAGCATTTACACCGTCACGAGGCGCTAAAACTCTCCACAGAAATGCAGCATGTTGAAATTCTAATCTCTTTTTTATTTTTTTTATTTTTTATTTTTTTTTTTGTGTTTTTTTTTTTTTTTCCTTTTTTAAAGGCAGGTTGGCACACCTGCCTCCCCTCACAGGAAACACCAGGCCTTAAAACTCTGAACTAATAACAGTAAAACATGACTGGATGGATACACGAGCAAATAAAATATTACAACAAGATGACACACTTAAACTGCAGCTTTTATACTGTTTATATGGGATGCCAATGTTCATAGTTTTTTTTCTGAGAAGGACACACCTTTTGTTTAAATTTACCAGACCATGAAATCATAAATATTCATATTTTTTTCCAATCTAGTCTCAGATTTATGACAAGATTCAGAACAGTGAACGGTGTAGATGGAGTAGGAGTGTGTTTCCTCATCAGCTGTTATTGAGAGCATTCACACTGATGTCGCTCATTCTTCACTTAAAACTGGACTCCACTGTTAACAGCTGAGACTCACACATCTTATTCTTATTGATCAGTGTGCCTAGCTCTGTTCAGATTCTGTTGATGTTATGTGTCACATGACATCTGGCTTGCCCTGACTTCAGCTTGTGCTTAAAGGAGCACTCATTTTGAAACAACAGTATGTGGGTGAAACATGAAAGTTTGAGATTGTCCCAGAGTTCGGATGGACTGATGGATGGCTCAATGTCACCTTCATTTGAAACTGTGTGTCTATATTATTCAAAGAGAGGAAGTCTGAACCAGCTCACATTTCTTTAAGCACGTTCTCATTCTCATTCCAGCTCATCACATGCAGACACTTTCTTAAAGATGTGATGGGTTTACACAGCAGTTCCTTAAAGCATGGGGAGTCTCATCCAGGCGCTAAAGGATGCCCAGTGAGTCAGTATCAGCTGCTGTTAGTGTTTGGCGCTCTGGGAACAAGAATGGTCATTTCTGTTGAAACCCAAACCCAGTATATGTTTTAATGCGTCAGTCTTGCAGGTCGAGTGTGAATCCACACAGTGTGGGACTGAAGACACTTATCAAACCCTGTTCTAGGGGGACACTTCACCTTTGTTCCAGTGTGAATCTGACTGGAGGGGAGGAACAAGCACTGCGAATGAATGTAACGCAACGTGCCATTTTCTAACCTCAAATCACAGCAGAAACGACAACAAACAAACCTCAGATTCATCCTGAGAGGTTTTTGCGAGCAGTGTGAAAACTGAAGGTGGACTTGTTCTGTGAATGCTATGAAACAGGGGGCACCATGTGAGCTGGTCCGGCATTTGTAATGTAGATTATTTGTCACTTGTCTTTCTTTCTGGTTAAATAGTAATTACTCTTCTGGAGCACAATAAATGATTTTAATATGCTGATATGTTTTTTTCTTTCTCTTGAGTCTTATTTTCTGTGGCTGCTCTCGTTCAGTTGACTAATTTAATTGGTGGAGCATATATCAACTCTCGCTCACAAATAATTACTCTGGCAATTTATTTGTGGCTTGATTGGATTTGTTTGCTATGACTGAAAGGAGAAGATGCTTTGTCGGTGGCAGCATGCATATTAAGAGACATACTGGCACATCCGACCCACCATTTTGTAGCAGGGGAACACACGTGATACATAAAAAGCTGAATTATTGCAGTGAACAAACCATACTGATGACAATGACATTAAACTGGTTCATGCTTTCAAATCTTCCTCCATCAATTTTCAGTGTCTTTGCTTTGTCATGGTTCCTTTTTTTCCAGGAGGACTGAACTGTGCCGTATGCTGCAACGTGAGGAAAGTGACATTATTCCTGATGGATTTCATGACCACATATAGTAGTCATTGTTCAGTCTCCATCTGGGCTTTCAGGTGTCTTCAGTTAGGACAGTGTTTCTGAGAGCTCGACATGGCTGTGCTTCAGCTAGTGGAGCTGGTCTTCCTTAGCAGTTCAGTCCCTTCAGACCCCAGCCAGTCCCAGACACCTCTCTGCTCTCATTTTTACTTTATTTTTCTGCTGCTTCCCTGGCATGAAAGCAACCAACCATTTAGAGCTTTTGGGAAGGACTGAGATCAGGGATGTTCTCTTCCTGTGTCAGAAAAATGTGTTGATGTGATTGTTGTCATAAGTTGACATAAAGAAGAAATGACGATTCTCAAATCAGTTTCTTGGGAATGATGTGAGTTAAGTGCTCCTAGCAACCACAAACCACCACACCAAAACCTCAGGATGCTTTTATGCATTCCTTCACTATTTCACAGGATAACTTCTGTGTCAATATTCATTATTCAACAGATGAGTTCATCAATATGTGCTTAATTTAGTAAGCTGAAGTGTTATTTGTTATAACATTTCAGGAGGTTTTGTGCAATCCCCTTTATTATAGCTGATTAGATTTTTTTCTATTATTCAACAGTGCTTAATGTTTTTCAGCATGTGGTGGCTATAGTTTTAAAGTCACATGATACAAGCTGTAACAGTGTGCTTTGTGGTGGTCCGTCTGCACACTTCAGACGCTGTTTTGGTGCCAGGGTTGCAGAGCTGCATCATGTTTCCTCTGATCTGAAGTTTCACACCAGCACAAACACCCTCTCACACCCAGACAAACAAAACACAAGCACACTTTGTAATGCTAACTGAAAATCAATCAATATTCATCTGCGATGGAAACCCGTGACATTTTCCCGCTCTTTGCCAATAAGTAGGAACAAATTATGCCCGAGACAAACTGACATTTGGAGAGCAGGCGGCAGTTTGGAGTGTAAAGGATCAACAGTTTGTATGTATGTGTGTGTCTGTGTGTGCGTGTGTGTGTGTGTGTGTGTGTGTGTGTGTGTGTGTGTGTGTGTGTGTGTGTGGTTGATGTATGAGTCTCTGGTGAGTTAGAACTTAGATACGTGGTGCCACAGATACATGTTAATCTGTACCAAAACAATCTCTGTCAGTACTGTCAGTACTACTACAGAAAATGGAGTGAATTTTAACCAAACAATTCATATAGCTATTCTCAAACAATCTCCAGCAGATAAATAAAGCAGTTTTGAGGTTGGCGATATGTGTATAAAATTCATTAAAAACATCTCTTCTTTTCAGCAGATACTGCTTCCAGATTCCTGGGAACCCTGAGACTCTGGTTTTAAAGACAAGGTCATCCAAGAGGCCAAGAGCCTCAGAGAGACGTTTCTCCTGAAAAAAACTGCTGACATCTGCTCTGAATAAAGAATCTATTACCTGATGAGCCAGGTAGTATTGCAACAGTCATACTTCATTAGTGTAGTAATTAATTGTTAAACTCTTAACATTGACATTATTTTGACTGAATAATGTCATTTCAGCTCGAAACATACAATTTGACAATCCTGTCTGACCGTATTATCTACTTCCTGCATGCTGTGCATCATTCTGCAGCTCTTTATTGAAACTCTATGATGTTTCTACTCTGTGAAATATTCAAGACTCAGTTTCAGAGCAGTGCTATTTAACCAAGAGGAAATATTTTAGATAAACAGCACACCTTTGTAATGACTGGCCCAGTCTCAGCAGTGAGGTTTCAGAGTTTAGATGAACAGCAGAAGACAAGAGGTAACTTGAAGACAGACTTTCTTGAGTAAATCATGTTATTTCCACTGTCTTCAGAGTGGGACAGCCACATGGCTTCTCCTCTTGTCTCTCTGCATCCTCTCACCAAACCAGCTGGAAGGAAGCGACCCAACAAGATCATCTGGTGAAATATCAAAAGGTTTGTCAAGACGATCTAATTCCAGATATTGTGGTTCATGCACCATTTTTAAACAATTGGAGATTATTGTAATGCATTAATAAGTTTATGCAGTGACAATGTTTAGATGTTAGATGAAAACATTTCAAATCTTTTGGTGCCCAGATATCATATGGGTGTGATTTTATGTCGTATTATTTAATTTATCAGCATTATTGGCTGAATAGAAACTATATTTAATTGATCCTTATGTTTATGTAAATGTTCATGTACTTAAATCACAGCTTTAAAATCCACCTCATGTTAATACAATCCTGCATCACAGATACATTCTTTATAATGTTGTCAGATATCTGTGCAGTGCATTAATACAACATTTGAACTTTTTGCAGAGAGATATAGTATTGACATATTTATTATTTTTTTTTAGTTTTGTTAAATTTCTTTTTGTGTCTCCATTTAACCACACATTGTCTCAACTGTTAAGTTGCCCTTATAGCAGTTTAATTTAAAACTGACTGGGACTACACAACTAATCAAAATGTAATCTAAACAGAAATATGATCTACTGCAATTTTCAAGTCTCAGGATGGCACAATATATGAATGTGTGTAAAAAAATAGCATTTTAAATTAAATAGGCTACTGTGCTGCAGATATGTTCTAGCCCACAGCATATTCTACACACCTAATAAAATACATTTAGATACCTGCAAAACCATATGACACCATAAATGTTTTTAATTGAAAATGCAAAAAAATTATATATCACAAATCTTATCACAATGCAGTACATGTCAAAATAATACAAATGTAAATGTTTGCTGTAACATGTTTACCCAGTAAGTGATTCAAAATGTAACTTGTCACATTACTAGTATCCACACAGCATTGTTGAACAGTGTTTTTTTAATAAAAATGTGTGGTGATCAATGTAGTCATTTTTACCTAAGATATGTTGGTTTTGAAATATTAAGTGTTAAAAAAATATACTATTAAGTGTTGACTGTTAAAATTATGAAAGGTTCACCTTAAATTAACTCAAAGTAGAGTTGTATTTCACTCTACATGGGATTAATATTTTAACTCCTGAGAAGAGTTAAAAGATCAACTCCCAGAAAAGAGTTTCTTTAACTTTGCTCTAGAGTGTATTCAATGGTCTCACATGTTCACTCAAATGTAGTTGACTTAAACTCACAGTTTATTCCAAAAGACACAGTTTGAGATATTATTGTATTGATTTCTATTTCTTTATTTGATTTCACTTTTTTGTATATCTTTAAGATGGGAGGTAACCTGATCACCAGGTGAAAACCCAAAAAGATGACACTTTTTTTTTTTGTGGGAGGAAACCTGAGTACCAGGTGAAAACCCACGCAGACACAGGGAGAGGATCCTCCACACAGCTGCACTGCTAATCACTAGTCACTGAGCCACTGTGCTGCCCTTAATTTAGGGGGATGATGGGGGAATAGGGGATGGGGGTAGACAAAGGATGAAGGGATGAAACATGGAGGAAGAGGGAACTACTTTTGTTCAGCCTGAGCTGAACAGGAAGCAGCCTCCTCCACCTCTGTGTTGCTGTCGCACTTCTTCTTCTTGAACAGCCATCCAAAAAAACCCTTCTTCTTCTTCTTCTTCTCCTTTATCTTTTCAGTCTGCCTGTTCTGTTCTGTCACGACCTTCATCTCCTCCTCTTCTGAGCTGGTCTTCTGTTTCAGGTTCTCTTCCAGCTCTTTCAGCTTTGTCTCCCAGCTCTGGTCTTTCTCATCCAGCTCCTTTGTGAACTTTTCCTCCAGAGCGTTGTATTTTACCTGCCAGGTCTTGTCGCTCTGTAAGAGTTCACCTTGTTTGCTCAGCTGGCTTGATGTTTCTGTGAGCATCTGGGACAGACTGTCCTTCTCCTTGGTGAGATGCATGATTTCAGTGAGCCTCTGTTGATGTTGCTCTTCCGCCTGAATCACCTTGTTCTCATATTCAGTCTGCAATTTCTCCCAGTTACTTTTTTCCTCAGCCAGCTCCGTTGTGAACTTTTCCTCGAGCTTGTTGAATTTCTCTTGCCAGTCGTTATTGGTCGTGAGGAGTTCTTGTTCCTTTGTCTTCATCTCGAGCTTGACCCTCTCAGAGAGATGCTTGTTGTTGAGTTTGAGTTGCTGGAGTTCAGTCTCCTTCTGCTCAATCTGCTTCTGCAGCTGACTGACTTGACTCTCAGCTTCAATCCTCAGTGTCTCCCACGTCTCTTCTTTTTCGGCCAACTGTTCTGTGAACATGTCCTCCATGGCAGAGTATTTTTCCTGCCAGGCCTTGTCCTCCTCAGGTCCACTGTCTCCATTGTTCAGGTTGCTTGTGGCCTCGACAAGCAACTGAGACAAAGATTGTGTTGTGTTGCTGAGATCCAGGATTTCAGCGTCCTTCTGCTGGATATGAACCTTAAGCTGATTCAGTTCATTCTTGAACTTCTCCTCCATGGCAGAGTATGTCTCCTGCCAAGCCTTGTCCTCCTCAGGTCCACTGTCTCCATGGTTCAGGTTGCTTGTGGCCTCTGTAGGCATCTGAGGCTGAGACAGTGTCGTGTTCCTGAGATACAGGAGTTCAGCATCCTTCTGCTGGATGTCACCTACCAGCTGAAGGATTTGAGCATCCTTCAGCTGGATGTGACCTACCAGCCGATTCAGTTCATTGAAGAACATGTTCTCCATGGCAGAGAATATTTCCTGCCAAGCTTTGTCCTCCTCAGGTCCATTCTCTCCATTGTTCAGCCTGCTTGTGGCCTCTGTCAGCATCTGAGATAGAGGCAGTGTCGTGTTCCTGAGATACAGGATTTGAGCATCCTTCAGGTGGATGTGACTGACCAGCTTATTCACTTCATTCATGAACATGTTCTCCATGGCAGAGTATTTTTCTTGCCAGTCATTGTCCTCCTCAGGTCCACTGTCTCCATTGTTCAGGTTGCTTGTGGCCTCTGTAGGCATCTGAGACAGAGACAGTGTCGTGTTCCTGAGATACAGGATTTCAGCATCCTTCTGCTGGATGTCACCTACCAGCTGGAGGATTTGAGCATCCTTCAGCTGGATGTGACCTAGCAGCCGATTCAGTTCATTGATGAACACGTTCTCCATGGCAGATAATTCTTCCAGCCAAGCTTTGTCCTCCTCAGCTCCACTCTCTCCATTGTTGAACCTGTTTGTGGCCTCTGCCAGCATCTGAGACAGAGGCACTGCCATGTTCCTGAGATCCAAGATTTCAGCATCCTTCAGGTGGATGTGACTGACCATCTTATTCAGTTCATTCACGAACATGTTCTCCATGGCAGAGTATTTTTCCTGCCAGGCCTTGTCCTCCTCAGGTCCACTGTCTCCATTGTTCAGGTTGCTTTTGGCCTCTGTAGGCATCTGAGGCTGAGACAGTGTCGTGTTCCTGAGATACAGGATTTCAGCGTCCTTCTGCTGGATGTGATCTACCAGCTGATTCAGTTCATTGTTGAACATGTTCTCCATGGCAGAGTATCTCTCTTGCCAGACGTTATTGTTGTGCTGGAGTTCAAGTTCTTTGTTGGACAGCTGTTTGAATACATCAGTGAAGTCGTTTGTGAGACTCAGGTGCAAGCTGTTCATATATTCAAACATCTCCTCAGAGAAGACGTTCTCCTCCATTTGAGTCATCTTTGAATTGCTCATATTGAAGAGTAAACTTGTCTGTTGATGATTCTCGATGTAGTTTTTAGTCGCTCTTGTCTCTTGTAGATCTGGTAGACTGTAACGGACAGTGTGTCAAACGAGTGATCTTTCACTGTCTTAGTTTGCTTTGGTTTGATAAGAGTTTGCCTTTGATCAAACACAATTATATCATCAGCATTCTAATTTTAGTGATGTCACAGTCTCATGGGGGGGTGGTCTGTTGCCAAGGAGACAGAATTCTCAGGAAAATATATATATTCATTAGCATGTCATTGCTTTAATATTATTGATTATTATAACTTGTTTTGATGATTTATGTTTTGGTTTTAAGAAAGAGCTGTATAAACTACTGCCAGTGATCTCACTGCGTATAGCTAAACGCCTATGAATGTTTCTTGGCGATATGGTAGATAACTGTTGTAACACGATAACACGATGCCAGAACAGCTGAGAACAAGCAAAGGAAACAGAACATTTTCCAGGATTCCCAAAGATCCTGAACGAAGAGAGAGATGGATAACTGCCATAAAATATGTAAGAAGCAATCAGAAGAAAACAGAGGGGTGGGAACCAGCAGCAACCACTTTATATCAGGTCCACGTAACCCAAGTTACCAGGCTCTAAATAAAGTCCAGTCATCATTTAATTAATTAGAACAATAAATTAATAAGTTCATGTTTTTGTGTCACATAAGTAAACAGATAAATAAGCAGTTGATTTGGAATAATCTTACATGAAATGAATAAATAGAATCTATGATGAAAATCATAAATTGGTCAATAGGTAGATTAAAAAGATTGATATGCATGAATTCATTTATCTGTTTAAAAGGAGTAATTTATTTTATTTTCAATGTGTGACAAAAGTGCCTTGCTCAAGGGGTACAAGATTCAGGTGACATGAGGAGTTCACCTGATGTGGCGTGATCTCAGGGTGTTCGTGCGGTGGCGTTCAGTTTTCCTCTCTCTCTGCCGGACCCTCGTAGAGGTGGTTGCATGCATAGTTCTGCTGCAGACTTTAGTAATTCTGTACAAGAGAGCCAGATATTCCACCACAGAGGTACTTTTATCGGCAACGCAGAGGGCGATCACCATTTTTCCTCGTGGGTTGCCGAGCTGACTGTTGTTTTTTTGTTTTTGTTTTTTTACAACGGTTACAGAGGAGAACGTAAGTTGTGTCGTTAGCATTAGCGGCGCTAGCGTCAGCCATTAGCCACATTTACACCGCTACACGGTACTGAACTCCCGTGTCCCTGTTTGTTCTAAAGCGGAACCTGGACTGAGCCGTGTATCCTGCCTTGCCTGCTGTGCGTGTGTGTGTGTGTGTGTGTGTGTGCAGTGTATTTGCCTGAACAAGGGCACACACCACTGTGGGCTGCTCAGCCAAAGGGCCCTGTAGGAATAGCTTGATAAGGGAGGCTTATTTACCATAATAATGCATCTCATCTTTGCACATCAAACACTCCTGTCTGGTCTGATAACCCGCTCTTTAATTTAGCACAACTGTTTGATCTAGCTGTGCTGCCACCATCCCAGGGTCATTGTCGCGTGCTGTACAACAGTTGGGTAATTGCTGTGTACTTTAGCAGTGCTTCGCAAACTGAACAGTGGCGTAACATTGGTGAACCTACAGTGCAGAGCTTCACTGAGTTGTAGGAAGCTGAAGATGTGTGAAAGTTGGATAATTGTATTGCTAGTAATGCTAAGTTCTCATAAATACACATTATATACTTGTCATGTATACATCTGTACATTTTCATTTAGAAGATGGAGGATTTGATGATTGGACAGCTTTGGTGGCTTGTCGGGACAAGACACAGTTGGCCTACAAGCACTGCACACACCATGCCATGCATGCAAAGAAGACAGAAACAGTAGAAGTCATGGTAAGGAGGTCAGGTCTGGGCTGGAGGGTCAGCTGGGGTCATGCAAGGTCACCTTTTGTCTTTTGTCTTTGTCCTTGTCCTCTGTCTTTTGTTAGTTGAAAAACTGCTGAGTTCAACATGTCCAACAATTTACTGTTTTACTTCCATAAAGTTTGTCCATGAGTGTGAGGAATCAGCTGACGTGGGGCACACTGACAGAAGCATGACTACAGCCCCTCCAGCCACCACCGACTTTCACACACATTCATACGAGACAATGTGAGCCTTGCCCAAGGACACAACATCAATGATGACAGTGATAGGGCTGCATTGATGGACACCCTCTCTGCCACTGTGCCACAGCATCTCACAGTAGGTAATGTTAAATCTACAAGGTACAAAGAAATACACAGTCACTCTTTCCAGAGGCAGGCACTTGGTATAGAGAAAAAAAATGCTTAGCTGTGTGTTCGAGGACATGGGACACAGCAATGAGCACATGGTACAAGAGAAACTAGCACTGGACAGGACTGGACAGGAATCACAACTGGAAACAGTAAGGGCAGAGAAAGACAATCACAGACATGGGAGAACACGAAGCTAGGTAGCAAAAAGATCTGAAACAAGAGGAAGACAGCATTACTACAAAATAAACCCCGAACTAGATGTGTTTAACTTGACTGAATGTGACTGACAGGAAAAAAAAAAGAATATATTTGAAGAATGTTCAAACCGAGGCCAACATATCCTGATATTAGTCCAGTATGTTTAAGCTTGTTGTTGTTGTTTATGCTCTAAAAAATGATTCAAGATAAATGATGATGATGTCATCATTTTATTGTCTCAGAATTGACAGAACAACAGAAGACAATTTACAACAATAGTTAAATGGTAACAGCAAATAAAACATGAAAAAGTAAAAGCATTTATTTAGTTCAGACTGATGGTTTAAAACACGACCAAACTCCTGCAGAAGACGTGTTCACGGTGGAGGAAATACCTACATATTTATGGACATCGGTAGCCTGCTGTCACTCGGAAGGGCACTTAAGTTTGCAGTGAACTGCACTACAGCAAATTAATGTGGGGGTTGTATTTCAGACGGAAAGATTAAAACAATGAAATGATTAGCTGAAATTCCCTAGCCACTTATTAGATATCCAAAATGTGCTCTGCTTTGAGGCAGATGAGTCACACTTTCCCCCCTTAACAAGCAGTTTTAAGCACTTTTGTTCTCTTCCTGACAACACACACAGCAAAAGCTTTGTTCACGCTCTGTGTTCAATTTAATTGGGATTTGCTGCGTTTCTGCATCGTTTGAGTTGGTCCACTGGATGCTACCCTCAGGTAAGGCAATTATAATCAGTGCACTGTCTCTCTCTTGTTCTTCTTCTCAAAGAGATTTTCTTGCAGAAAAACACATATCGGACTTGATCAGAGCTCTGTTTACAAGTTTAATGATCAAACACAAATAACATCTGTTCAGCATGTTTACTTGACAGTGAAAATTCTCAATTCTGCCAACATCACTCATCCTATTTTGGGCGTACGCAACTGCAGGTAAAAGAAGCAAAATGTGACGGATGCTATTTCAGCTGAAAATGTAAGTTCAAGACATAAAAAGAGATAGTTTGGTTATAGTTAATATGTGTAAATGCAGCCTTGCATTTCATTTGATCACATCGGTGTGTAAACACAGACCCATATTGTCTGCGTTAGAAAGGAGTTACCGTTAAAACAAGTGAATGAAGCATTTGTTTCATCCTATGTCTACAAGCGATCAGCCTGCTGTGATTGAAGCAAACAAATTAAATCTGAGAGGATCTGATGCTTCTCCCAGCCTGTCCGTCTGAATCTCTTTGAGCTTAATGAGATCTGGCAGACGGCCTGTTCCCGTTGTCTCTCTGAAAGTGAAGAAAGTTGGAACTGTCCATAGTTAAGCTAATTTAACAAATCTGACAGCCAGCCGCTCCGCACCAACAGCTGTTAGAAGCTGCAAGGCATGTATAGACAGGCTGGATCCTCCAGCACCTTGAATCATGCAGAGATCTTTACCTGTCTTCATCTAATGAGGATTTCTTCACATCATTAAAGGAGAGACCACCCCACTGTAATATTTACCTCACTAGCACATCCTCTACACTAACATTTAGGCTGAGGTGGTTTTATGCAAAACAAATGGTAACCTTGGGGCTCAGGCAGCTGCCCATTCTGCCCAGTTTGTAATTCATCATGGTGACAGCTAATGCTGCCAGTCGCTTCAGAAACTGCTCTTCTGTTCCAGTCCTGAAGTAGCATCACTCACAATCATCTCCACACGGCACTTCCTGTTGTCCTGACAGTCCATTATCACAAAGCTACCAAAAATGTTCCCATAGCCCGTTATCCTGAACAGAAGCACAATGCCAATTAGACCTTCCCAGTCACATTTTCATAACATGCTGAAGTCCTACTCTGGTTCTGCTTGGTTTACCCTGATATTGTTAACCTAACCCTAAATAAATCTCACTCCTCATGCCTAACCCTAACCAACCCAACCAAAGAAAAGTATTCAAGTCTGGAAAGAGGAACTGAACCGTGGCTTCATGTCAAGCGATAACTGTAATCCACAGCACTGACAATAATTTACCTTGGTGTGTTAGACTGAGCTTACATTCATTTATGTTTTTCTAGCCTTACACCCTCCACAGGAACACATGAGGGGGTGGTTTGTGTGTCAGCATGGTGAAAGAGCTGGACTGCAGAGATTCATGTTGTTTAACTGGAGTATTTGTGTTGCTCTTTGGCCTTGTGTCACATCGTGGCAGCAACGATCAATAGTTCATAGCAACATTTATTGTTTCACTGTGGAGTTTCTGCAGTGAGATCAAGTGTGATTAAGCAAAGTCAATATTTCTTTAACGGAGGTTCAAAAGAAAACGTTAATCCTAAATCTGACCTGCACGTAAACTGTATACTGATGCATCAACACACACACACACACACACTTTAATGCCTCTGCAGCTGCTCTTGAAAAGCGCTTCATATCATAATCTCTCTCAGGGAAAATTAGTTTAGATGTAGTAATTTCTGGAAGGAAGTTTATTACAGCACCGTCAAAACTTTCATCCCCACAAATAGAACTACTTTGGTCACATTAGACTGTAGGTTTAGGCAACAATACCTATCAGTTAGGTTTAGGGGAAGAAATACATGACTGGGCTTTACAATGCTACATTTGTGAAATGGTAATGAACTTGAATGTGAAAACAAACTGAAAAATATGAAAAGTAAGTAAATCAAATTAGAAAAGATGATCAAAAAGTCTATATCTTGCACTTCAATCAGGAGCTATAGAAAAAAAATAACATCATATATTCCTTGGATTGATTGGAGAATCCTATCTTATGTCTGCATATAACATATGTCAAAGGCTTAAAGATTGTTTTTGTGGAGAGTCTAAAAGAGTGAGGCAGGTATATTCTAAGTGTTTCTTTCCATTTAACATCAATGTTAATAAATTTAGAAATGTTGGGAATTGGCACACCTGCTTTGCAGAACTTTGTTTGATCTGATTGTGAATCATGAATACCAAAAGAGTAAAGTTTCATGATATCTTTGTTATTTCTTTATATGTTCACATATTCATTTAATGTCTGTATTATCTCACCAACTTTTAAACAAGGCACATTTCAGGAGTTTGTCCATTTTAAGTGTAGCCTATGCATTGCTGCTGTTGATGATTTATGCTATATTTCACTGCAAAATCCATCATTTATTTGTGTGTATAGTTATAGTTAGTTAGGACTTTTATTTTGAAATGGTCGGTCGCTCCTTGTTCCTTGCTTTGCTTGTCAGTCTGCATGAGGCTGCTGAGAGGAGGTGTTGGTGAACAGGACGTGACATGTTTGCTGTACTTAAAAAAGATTGTGTACCATGCACATTCTGGAGGAGAAATAAATCCCCATCAACCAGCCAAGTAGCAGTTGTCTTTACGTCGCAATTTAAAACACAACGCAGAGAATGAAGTACCAAACCAGACCAGCTACATAAGACTCAAAGCCCTGACTGTTCTGCCTCAGGACACAGGACAGGGCGTTCATGAGGAGATAGCAGCTTATATGTGCTACGGTCCTGTTGCTGCTCTACTCCTCCCTGGTTTCTCTTCACCACTCTACAGAATTCCCTCCACTATGGTACAGCAAACCTTGTGGGCTCCCTGCCATCATCTTGTTACCTCTAATGCCAGTAGGTACCTTTTTTCCCAGTTCTTCTGCCTGCCTGATGCCTTGTGTTCATGCTTACTGCTCAGCTCAAGCCTTCACCACCTCTGCCACCCTTTTCCATCAGCTTGCCTACCTCCACTGCTTCTTGTTGTTTGTGTCTGGTTCTAGTCGTTATGCATCTCTGTGGTTGTTTTGGTTTCTTTGTAGCCTTCTGGTGTCTCTTTAGTAGTCATTTTATGTGTCTCTGTGGTAATTTTGAGTTTCTTTCTGCTTGATACACGTATCACTGAGCAACGTTTTGTGGGTGAAGGTCAGGGGCCCATTCATATATCTGTGGCCATCAGTTCAGCTCCACGGACCCGTCATGCAACACAATATTTCCACAGTCAGGGGCATAAAAATATAAAGTGCATACACCTCACCATTATGCTGAATTAGTGGTTGGGGACCACTGCTGCAGGACATTGTTGTTAGGTGATGGTTAAGGACCCCAAAGCAGGAGACAGAGTGGCAGGAATGGTTTGAAGGGTTTTATTAAATATAATCACAAAGAACTGAGGATGCCGGCTGGAGGAGGGAGGCAGGTAGGCACAGAGGAGATGGAGACATGGAGACAGTGGTGGAGTGGAAATCTTTGAGTGGAAGATAGAACGAGGAGACGAGTGATATGGGGGAAGGAACGAGGACGAGGCACAAGGAGCGTCTGGGGAAAACAAGACATGACTGTGAGCACAAGTGGAACAAGAGGAAGCAACAGGAAAACACACAAACAGAAACTAACAAGAGCTGTGGACCTAACAATCACTTTATTGTATTAAAATATGAATCTCTGTATGAATCTGTATTATGTAACTTCTGTTTTACTTAATGGATTCAAATCACAAATGTGTATTTTAAACGATGACATGGGCAAAAGAAAAACGAAACATAAGCACTTAGGATTATTACATGAGCTTGAATTTGAACATCAAGTTTAACTTAATTGCATATGAACTCGAGTTATGTATAGATTGCATCATCACACTGTCTTCTGTCTTCTCTTCTCCAGACAGGAGAGCTTCCTCCCTCCTCAGGTTTAGGCTGTCCATGGGACCAGAGAGGACATTATAGAATACAACGTATAGAATATTTCCTTTAGCTCTGACCAGTGTTGGGGAAGTTACTAAAAAAAAAAAAGTAATGTACTCTTGAATTTCTTGAATCTCTTCAATCTATTACTAGTTATTTTTAAATGTATTTTAATGTGATTGCCTATGTTAAGAACAGTAATGCATGGCAGCACACACTAAGAACCCACACACGACTCCACAAAATAACAAAATAATAAAGAGGTAAGAAAGATGGACCACAACAGGCTGCCAGGAGTGTTTTTATGTATAGACATACTATACGTAATAGGTGTAACAGGCTGCACACACACCAACATATAATATACATTTGATATACAGAAATAGTGACACCTGTTCATCTTTTCACCTCCTCAACACCAAAACCAACCAACCAGCCTGTGCTCTTTACGTCACACCACTGCATATTTACATCAAGGAGGGTAGGTACAAAATGTCTTTATAAAACAATGAATAGACAGATGAAAATGGGTGTGAAAACAACAACAACATGACTGCTAATTCTAAACCACATTGACTGGATCATCTGAACGCAGCAAAACGGTGATATTTCTCTGAACCTTGTCAAGATCCAAGCATTGCTTCAAGGCACTAAAAACGATCTGCAGCATTTGAAAATGTGCACGTGATGTTTCCAATGCATTTCTGTCTCATGACAGAGGGTCACAGGGTGAGATGGCTTCTGAAAAGTTGCCACAATAGGCTCTGCAGCTGTCAGTCAGCAGGGGGGTTTCAGCAGTGTGTCTCTGAGGCCTTTGCAGCAAACCTGAAGGAGGCCGAGGAATAAAGAGAAAACTAAAATTATATATATCTTCTCATTCAGCCAGCTTTTTATTGCTTGCTCTCCTTTAGTTTCTGAGGGCAAAGGGATAGGAAGGTCCCTGGGGAGGTTAAGGAAAGGCATACATGTACGCTAGAAAGACAAAGAGCTTCAAAGGGAGAGGGAGAGAAGACGGGGAAGGAGACGAAACATGACAGAGGCAGAGAAGTCATGGCGAGGTGTCTCAGAGCTGTCAATCACAGCAGAAAAGTGGATGGCTTGCTCTGAAGCGACCTGCACACTGAGAAGTGGAATGGAAATGAGGAGCTACTGCTTCCTGCAGCAAACAAACACTCTCTGAGTCTTTCAGATGAAGGAAAGGACTCATGATAGACACAAGGTTAGCACAGGTCAGATGAAACAGATAATTATGAGAATGATGTTAGGATGGGAGACTGAAAGATGACGTCTCTGGAGAGTGCAGGAGATGATGCAGAGAACAAAGCAGTTTAGTTTGACTACCAACATACAGTACATGCAGTAGGTCGACACTTTGAGATGTTAGAATGTTACATCATCAGGCTGCAGGACATGAAATCCTTGGGATGATCTCATGACTCCCACTATATCCTATAATTGGAATAAAATCATGTTCAGAGCATCAGATTTCACATGTGATAAAACACACTCAAATAAACAAAACAAAGAAAATATAAGGAAATGTGTTGCAATGGTCACACCAGATACTGACTGGATTTCTGATTTCCCTCAATACTGTCACGCCCTCTGCCTCCTAGTCTCTGTATGTATGTGTGTATGTGTGTGTGTGTGTGTGTGTGTGTGTAAGTGCCTGATTACAGATTGAGGGCTGGTGTGCTGATTTGAGAAGCTGCTACACAGCTGTTGATCGTGAGGTCATCACCTCCTGCTTACTTAAGATCCTGGGCCACAGTCAGTTAGTGCTGGATTATAGACTCACTCACAGTCAGTTATATCTGTGGCTCCAAGTGTTATATATCAGTTTGTGTTTGTTCCGTTCCTACCTGATCTCTTTCTCCTGGTCCGTCCAGGACTACCTGCCCCACCATCAGACATGATTCCAGCCAGCAAACTGGAAGTCATTCTGGACCTCTCTCCTGCATCAAGTTCTCAGTAAACTACCTGTAAACCTGCCGCCACCTGCCTGTCTCTCTCTGCCTTAAGAGTCCACACAGCCAGCTCTAACAAATACAGTAAAACTGCACATTTCACAGTGGCCTTTTGAGGCACACCTGTGCAGTAATCACACTGTGTGCTCACTAACACAGATTTAGACAGACTTGTGAACAATATTTGAGAAAAATGTTTGTTTTTTTTTGTTTTTTTTTGTGTTCAAACATTTTAGATCTTTGAGTTCAGCTCATGAAAAATGGGAGCAAGAACAAATGTTGCATATATATTTTTGTTCAGTGACTGAGTCATGTTAAATAAATAGAAATAATTCCACCTACTTGTCATGTGCACCGCTTTGCATCTTTTTTCACTTGCATGGTGCATATTTCTTGTGTTTAGGAGCACTGGTTGGTTTCTGGGGCCAAATGCAAAGTATGATGAACAGGCTCAGTGTGCTCTGCTCCTCAGCAACACCTAAAGGCAACAGAATGGAGGAAGCACAGAGAGTGGGAGGCGTCCACACTGAGCCCACGAAAGGTTAATATGGCCCTGCTTTAAAAGTGTTCGAGCAGTCGTTTTCTCTAATGGAAACACAATAACAAGGCTTCAGCATGTGAACGCTGCTCATTAAAGATGATTCTCTCTCAGTTATGATCATTAATGTTTTACTGCCGATCATTAAATTGTTTTGCCATTTTAAGCGTTACACAGTCTCTATTGATGTCCATTAGAGTAAAAAGAAAAATAATGGTGATTGTAACGTCCTGACCTCTTTCCTATTCATGGGCCAATGTATTCTATCAATAACACAAAGGGAACAGTAATTACTGGCTTATTGGCTTTGGTATACTCTAGTCATACAGTTTCTCCACTTTGCTGCCTGCTAATGACTAAAGTTTGAGGGGAATCCAGGCTCACATCAACATGCTTACTGCCTTGACACTGTTGGCATTTAAGTGAAGTTGAGATAAGATAAAACTTTAATCCTTAATGAAATTGCTGCACCATTTGCAATCCAAAGAAGTGTAAACAGATTAAAACACATAATAATAATAATAATAACAATATTGATATATAATCTGCAGATTAGTGCAAAAAGCAATATTATGCAAAAATATAAGAAAACATTATAAAAACATTAGAAGCCATGGCATCATTCCTGATTACTTTAAGCTTTGGAAACACAGGGAACAGCACTCAGCAGACAACAGAAGAATAGTTTTATGAATATGCAGGAAAATGATATAAAAACAGGCTTTTCCAGAGTTTTTGAGGTTTGTGAATTCCAGGCCACACAATCACAGAATACAAGCAGCTGAGGAAATAAACCATTTATTAAACAATATACAGTATAACCATTTGTGTTTATAGTACACATGCTGTGGGAAAAATATGATGTCGACTCTGCACTCTCAGGCTCTTTACCAGCTTGTTTGTCAGCATCTGATGAGAGCGCTTCACTGTGGGTGATGCAGAGCTGGCTGTGCTGCTGCTAAGCGTGGTTTTCTCAGGCGGTCAGAGAACCTGGAGGTACAGCATGTTACCAACATTTTAGCAGGAAAAAAAAGACTTTTTGACTGAGCTGATACTCAGAAGTTACATAAAACTACGGAAGTAAGAGAACCAGATACTCGGGTTGAAATAACCACCATCACTTCTCGCCTCCTGTGCTGTCCTTCTTCTGCTCTCCCTCTCTGACACTTAGACTACTGACTTTGATTATGTCCGTGCAACCTGCACATGCACAGTCATTCACCATGATGAAAAACAGTAAAAGCAACTAAAAACTACTGAAAAAAGACTTGCTAAATGACAAACACTCTGAGGACTCATTACAACTTGCTGGGACAGGATCAGGGATCAGCATCCCCTTGGTGTGACGGAGACATTATTTGAGGCTTAAAAAAAAAATCTTGTTCCTCTGAGCTGATATCTTCTCAACCATATCCATTAGAGCTAGATGGAAATGATCCTGTTTGGAGGGAACTGATATGTCCACAGCCTGATCTGCTGATCGTGGACCCTCTGAAGTCCAGCATTCAGTCTTGGGTTAGGAAACATAGTTTTATGTCGAACAGCCATTTTAAATTTGATCAGCAGATCAGTGCTGTTATGAAAACTAGCTTCTTCCCACTCTGTCTTTCAGCCAAAGCCAAGTGCTACCTTTCAAAGGTGGATCTTGAAAAGCTTACCCATGCCTTTATTACAGATTACTGCAGCTCTCTGTGTGTTGGTTTGGACCTGTTGTCTATCAGCTCATTCAGCTCATCCAGAACGCTGCTGCTTGTCTGCTCTCTGGCAAGAAAAAGCACGTCACGTCAGTTTTAACATCTCTGCACTGGCTTTCACTTTGATTTTAAACTTCTTTTAATCAGACTGGAGTCTAGAGGTGAGGTGGAACAGTCTCCCCGGCTTAATATGAACCTCCAAGACCATAGAGACTAAAAACTCACCTCTTCTCCCTGGTGTTTCATAAATGAGCACACACTAATCATGGGCACTGTAGTTCTTTTTAACGTTTACTGTTCTTATTTTTTTGTGTTACTGTACGGTTTTCATTGTAATTTATTATTTACTGCATTTTTATGTATCCTGTGTACAGCACTTTGATCGACTGTTGTCTTCTTAAAGGTGCTCTATAAATTAACATGACTTGATGACAATTTCCTGGATACTTTAACTGGGTCTGGAGGCCAAATTTAGTGAACAAGACTTCAAGTTGTTCATTAAGATGCAAGTTTCTATTGCCTCTGCTTGAAGCTAACAGTGTAAACAACAGCAACAGTGCTAACCTGAGGCTGGCTGAACCAGCTGCAGCTCTGGATCTTCACATATTAATACTGTGATATCCAGACTCACGTAGACATTACTCCTCTATGTTTTTGAATAGACAACAGTAGATGATACATTAATACTCAGGTGGACATCATATGACTGTGAAGATTCTCAGTCATCCAGGTCAAGATCGATCCAAGAGGCTCCTTCAGGTCTGACACCACTTTATAAAGGCTGTGAATGCAGAGCAGATTGAAGTCCATGTCCAGTGATGGTCTGACCCAGCCTCAAAGAGTCCAGTGAAAGCCAGACATTGTCAGTTGCTGCAGTTGGAGAGATGCTCACCCAAAGAGACAGACATGATTTAAATCCTCTGCTTCATTTAATGCAGGAGTGACCACCGACACGGTCCCTTGGTGACCCTCCTCCCTGCTGCTCCAGATGAGCAGGTCATTACCACTAATACCCCCAGTAAATATCTCCAATGTCTCCAACAAGTGAAACGAATCTCAGACATTATTAGTGATTGACTGACTCTGGAGCTTTAATTAAAGCTTTGTCTCTCATTGACGTCAGTTGTGCATGCCAATAATTGGTTAACACAGGCAAATATTAAATGGCCCCTTCACATAGAGTATGATGACAGAATGAATCATGAAATTGACACTGACAGAGAAATTAAACAAATAACGTTCTACCCAAGATTTTTAATCCAGGCTCTGCTAGCGCCATTAGTCAAAGAGCAGGTCTATGTCATATAAATTGACATTGACTAGAGGAAGTGTTCAGTCAACAGCGACAGTAATAAATGTAAGCCCACTGAAGCACAATGTTATTAAGCTCCACTGCCCGGTTGTTTTATAAAAGGCATCTGTTTTTATTTATGCTCAGACATTATAGAGATCTAAAAGTGGATAGAGAGGGTGCTTAAAAATCCAAACCGTCATCTCCATAATCTCCAGCTCAGTAGGCTCCGCTGGAGTGAGAGAATGAAAATTACAGCCTGTCAGGCATCAATGACATAGAGAAATGGGAAAATGGTTGACTTTTAACAGCCAGCCTTTCCTCTTAGATGCCCACAAAAACATTCTTTCTGGTCCATTTATTACCATGCCAGGCAAGGTCACTCCCCTTAGCCAAGTCTGCTGGGAAATTTAACCTACATTTTCTTGACGAGATGAAAACTTAATTGAGCTGTATAATGTAAATATAGTAAAGACAGGTGTGTATGCTCCAGAGCTGTGTGAGGACAGTGTCCTTTGACATAGGGACAGTCGCTTGAAAGAGTGACTTCCTGTTGTCATGTTGTAGTCTTAAAAGAGTGAAGGAACTCTGTCAAACTGCCAATAGTCATTGCAGTTTTCTGAAACAATAGTGCTTGTTCTGGATTCATGACTTCATTAGCCATTATCAGCTTCATATTAGGCTGTATGTCTGCACTACAGACGGGAGGTTTAGCATAGTAGACTAGCATGCAGTAGATTCCACTGATCCTGTTAAAACCTGCACTACAGCCATTTGAATGAATGACACAGTAAACAGTTCAAATAAAGACTTCATTCCAGACTTCTAGTTGTGTGAACATTTATCAAACACTGACAGCTCTATACGAGGTTATGCCAGTCAAACAACACGACATGTTTATTAATAAGGATGAGCACAGGGGCTTAGCATGGAGTTGTGACAGTGCCGCAGGATTCAAGCTCGTCTAAAAGCTGATGCACCATGTTTTGTAAAAGCTTAACAGAAATGAAAACTACATAGAGACGAACAAATCAAGAAAGACACTATTCATTGTTTGGGAGTGGTACTGAAAGCAGTGATATTAGACTTACATCTAATACAATTTTGAATTTACCGATGACTGTTTTCTGGTAATATTGGCTCGGGTTCATGCTGTTTTGTCACAGATGCCACAGATGGAACGCAGAGTGATCCTGCTAGCAGCTAACGCCGTAAGCTAGTCTTTCAGACTGACAGGACAAGCTGCTGCTGCGCTGATCCTGATTCAGGTGGTGAGCTTAAAATATTCATGTGATGTGCTTTGTGGCTATATGAGATGGCTTCACTGTTCACTGTTACCAAATGTTAGCAACATTTTGCTACTACCTATGGCGTGTGCAGTTAGCTAACTTGCACAAGCTGACAAGCTAACTAGCTGACTCTAGATCATTTATCGACACACTGTAAATGTCTTAGGTGTCCCTCGCTAACAGTCTTTTCTTTGCTATAAATATACAAACATCAACGTTAACATCACCTGATGACAGCTGGTAAAAACAATAAACCTGCTATCAGCACTTTAATGAGGACAAAATGCATGTAAAAGTGCAACAGTGACAGGACTTTTATGATTTGGGGACTCATCACAAACCAATAGATTGTCCTCCTGCACACCTCAAAACATATGCACAAATATTATGTACAGAGACATATCCTGGATAGAGCAGGGTGTTAGGTTAAAATGCACAGGAAGGCACCACAACATCTGGACACGACTGAAACATCTACAGCTAGATTTAGAAAAGAAGACCACTCAGGTTCAGGAAAAACGCCATAGGTGGGCTCTAAAAGTGAATATACCCAACCTGCATAAAATGGGAAAAATTCTTTTCTCTAGGTGCTTTTGTAATTATGCCGTGACATGAACATGCTATTGGAATACTGAGTGGGGGCATGAGTGCGCCAGATGTGGCAAGGGCGTGAACGTTCATGAATCAACAATTAGTCGTATCAGAAACAGATTCCATGCCACGAACAGCACCTCAGGTCGTCCACGTGGGACGAACAAATTCAAAAATCGCCATATCAGTCTTGGCTCTGCTTTTCTTTTGTTGCTGGGTATATACACATCCATAAAACATGAAATTTGTCACGTGGCAAACTTCACTTATGGAACTTAATACTGTCAACAATGGTCACAGACATGGTGGATAAATGAAACACTTAAGACAGGCGTACTTTTTGCTTGCTAAGCACAATATGCATTATTGTGACAGTCACACACCTTTTTGTGGGAAGGGTTTGCTTTTAAATAGGTGTGAATGTGTGGATGCAAGCAAATTGCCATGCATTAAAAAGCACTATTAAAGCACTTACTGGTTAGGATTAGGAAATAAATACATGGTAGGGCTTAAACCTATGTTTTCATGAAAAATAACCACCTCCTCTCCTGTCCACCCAGCATCTGTCTTTTCGCTCTTTGTGCTGTGTCCGTACATGTCTTCTTGAAACATTTATTATTACCACTGATGGGTTTAAACTGCAGTTAATGCAACGCCAAGTGCGTTTCCTGCCATCGCAAAAGGGTGACTTATGCAACAGTAAGGAACACCGATGGCTGTGACAAAACCTCAGTATTTGGTGAATTGAGAATGAGAATAGGCTGTTTCTCAGTGTTACTCAATGATGGCAAGCTCCCCTGATGCAGATAAAACATACCTATTTGACTCCACTTTCTCAAACTGTCAATGGATAAAATTGAAAGTCAGGATGTCAAAATGTTCATATAATGACCACTTAGTATCCCTCACTGTGAGGAACTTAATTCATGGTTGCACACTGTTTCATAGCCATTTTTATTCAATAGCTGTCTGAGACGTCTTTGAGTGTCTCTTGTAGTCACCATGTCTCTCATGTCTTTAGAAAGGCTTCCTATGGACCTTGACAGAGGTGTGATTTGAGTAACGGGCAAGATGTTAATGTCATAATTGGCATGTTGCCTGGAAGTGCTCAGATCCTGATGGACAGCCACTTAACATGGCTGTAATGTCTATTTTACAGTAATCTAGTGGTTCTGAAACCATCCACACAGTGAGGCCGGTCGGTTTAGTTATCATACAGCTGAGTGAACAATTTACTCATTCAAGTTATGTGTTCACACAGTATGTCATGGGAAGATTTAGGGGACATGGCACTGAGAGAAAGTTAGTGTCAACTTTTAGAAAGTTGATTATTATCTGTTCTTATTTTATTGGTGACCTTCAGAGCTTATCTTGTATTGATTTGGAAATAAGCTCCTTGTACCAAACACTGAGCATTTAATAGGTAACTTATGTATTTTTTAACCTGGATTTCCCATGTTTTTTTGTCTCAGTGGAACAACATTTGTTTGCTGCTAAATGAGCTATAATGTCATTTCAGGGTGATTCCTCAGTACTTAATGTACGACCAATAAAATGTCTTATTTTGGATGATGATCCGGGGAGCGACAGCATGAAGGTTAAGTCTTATCGTGATGTTTTGTGAAACAACGCAGCTCGACTAATTACTTTGATGAAGGCCTGTCAGCCTGGTGATCATCACTCGTCTGTGTGTGCCTACTGATCTACTGTGACTCAACTAACTTCCTTGAAGTTGTACATAATTATGAAAAACAGTGTTATATAGATTTCATTGACATTTGCACACAGTCACTAACTTCCTGTCCAACTCACTTAATCAGAATATGTCACTTTTGAACTCACTTTGTTATTTTATCAACAAATGTCACTCTGAAACTCTGTCTTGGTAGCTTATAGTTTACCTACAGTATATTTGCATATTTACACTCTTTAGTTTTTGTAGATTTTTTTGAATATTGTTTAGATATAGTTGTTTTTGCATTATACTGCGCTTTTGCATTATTCTGCACTGCATATATTTTTTTAAAAAAAGCTTTAAATCTCCTTACTTTTCCTACTGTATAGGTCAACTGGTGTGAAAGAATTTCCTTTGGGATCTTATCAACACATTCCTTGTGTTTCTAATCAATAAAATGAATAAGGTAGTGAGTGTGAGAGAGATGCCAAGTCTGTAAATGTCTTCTTTCATAATTCCTGACCATGAAGAGCGATTACAAAACATTACAACATAATGTTATAACTTGTAATTACTATTTGAATTGGCTGTTGCGCTGTGTTGTTGGACAACCATTTAGAAACACTGTCTAGTTCACTGAAGCAGATTTTATTAGTTTTACACTTGTGGCCAGGAAAGAAAAAAAAAACGTTTTAAATACTTTTTATTTCTCTCAGAAACACTGACTGATCAGAGCAGAGCGTTTTTTTTTTGTTGTTTTTTTTTGGTTCTTAAAGAGATTGAAAGTGATCTGCTGAATCACAGATGTCTCTTTCAAAGTGTTCAAGGAAAAGCTTTTTGGGCCCAAAGGTCTGACATGATGGAGCCCAGAGCAGTCAAACGAACTGTAGACAAGGAAAGGCAATGGTGCATTATAACAACTGCTCTGTCAGGTCAGTAATATAATTCTGATTTAAATACAGTAGAATCATTCTGATGAGCAACATTCTTACATATTTATGTAGGAGTAAGTCAAATGAATGAATAGGGATAATTAACTCCTAGGGTAATTAACCCTTAAAATTAAATTAATGTAATTAACCCCTAAAAAATGTATATTTTTATCCTCACTCTCTAATAAAGGCCATGCTCCTTCTTTCTATTTACGTGACACATTGTACATCTTGGCCTCAACCAAGCACATTTACCTTCATTGTTATGATGAGCAGTGGCTTTGTGGTCCAGAGTGCTAAATATAGCTGATGGCTGCCAGGATGGATTGAAGGCGACGTTATATCTAGAAGGGAAATTACCAGAGCTTAATGAAGTACATAACTCACTGCTCACCTGCTGCCCAGGCTGTATAGCACACTCAATCTGCGAGGACGCTTTAGAGGGCACTACTCACACTTGTAGAGGGTAATAGTTCATTTTCCTCTCAAGCTCCTCTACTGAGACCTTTTTCCAGCTGGACCCAGTTTGTGGTGGGAAATAATGACTCAATCACTACTGTTAATGGTTATTAATCATTACAAAAAGACAATGTTTTTTTACTTGTTGTGTGTGTATCAAATGTTAAGGGCCTCTTGATATTAAAAGTATGTTATGTTTTATTACAGTATGCTATACATAACATACGTAAATGTTAAACTAGAGCCTGCAGCTGCATTATGACAATATCACATTTTAAATAAAAGTGAACTGCCCAAAAAGCCCAAATTCAGATTATTCGGAGAGAAATCACTGCAATGATTCACAAGCTGCAAAATGTTTGGAACTGTTACTGTTTTATTCTTTAACAAAGCAATGAAATGTGAAGTACTTCAGATTTATAAATACACTGTTTGAGGAAATGCTCTTAGTTACTTTCCATCACTGCAGTCCAGTCCTTCACAGCCTTAAACAATGCTCCTATTCATATTTTTGGGCAGGTATTGTGAATCGTTTTCCATCCTTCCCCAGGATCCCAGTGCTATAAAATCCTGTTGACAAAGGCATGCGTAGCATCAAAGGCATCTCTGACAAAATAAAAGCACAGAGAATGTCAGAGCTCCAAAGAGGGTTAGTGTAGATTTTCACTGGGTTAACCGTTTCCAAAGTGTTGGGGTGGTAGATTGGAAGTGAAGGGCGTGCTCCTGGGCAAGAACGGGGAGAGTGGATGAGCGAGCGGCCCTAATGCGGCATCTCATTACAACCTCTGTCAGGATTCCTCTATTCCACCATCAGCTCCCCTTAACTTGGTAAGAGCCCAACTGTCGTTTCGAGTGAGTGTGCCGCCAAGGAGGCATTTACAAATAAATGAAAAATGTCACATTTGATTTCACTCCTCTCGGACTGCAGCGCCTCAGCTTTGTCACAAACTGTCTTTGTTGTTCTGGTCTCTCGCAGGTCCCGCTCCCGGTCGCCGTGGATAGGTTGTGGCAGGTTCAGGCCCTCTGCGTCTCTCCCAGGGTAAGCCCGCAGACAATGACCTTCCCTTAATGTTGTTGAAACCGATTCCGCCTTTTCCCCCCTGTTCTGCCCGTCCTTGAATGGCATGCGAGCAAGCAGGAAGTTGGAGCTGGTTTAGCGATGACGGGGAAATAAAGAGCTGGTAAAATGGCGTTGCATGTCGGTTAGGGAGAGTCAGCATGGTATCGTCTTTAACTCTTGGCTTTGTGGTTCGCCTCGGATGCCCTCATGAATGCTGCCGCCGCCACAAAGGCAGGGAGTTAAAGACACACTGCACCTTTTTCAGCTCGTATGCTGACATTTTATCATGCTGTGATTTTGGGAGAGAATGTTGCTCAGGTTTTTATTGTTTCAGGATTGGAATCATTTTATATTTCAGTGTTTTCTTTGCAGCGCGGTATGACGTTTTTTAAAAATAATTATAAGCTATCATTCCTATGTCCAACAATTTATATTATCGTACGCTCGCAAGAGCAATAATACGGTTTACTATCATTGCCATTGCGAAAGCGATAATGAAATAAAACATTTTAGGTTCATTCTATGAAATGTAAAAATGCTCCACTGCACATTACGAAAAATGAATATTCCTTTAATAAATGCAGTAGCTTTTTAAACCAATTCATTCAACGTTGTTGAATCATTCATTTTGCTTATAAATGCATTGTTGTGAATACTGAAGCCATTTTAGATTCCTCCTCACGGCTTTCGCCTTTTATCAGGATATACCCACCGAACTGTTCTCTACTAGCTTTAAGCCATAAATCTGAATCCAGTGCAGTTACAAGGATTTCACTTCAGCTCCATGACAGTAATACTGGAGACATATTGGTCTACTTACAAAGCTATAGGTATATCTATATATCCCATAAGACTTACTGCAGCCTTCAGTCTCTACCAGAATAACATGCTAATGCTAAATGCACCTGCACAATGTCAACATCCAACACTGGTGCTTACTTACTAAAGCTTTATTGTGGGATATTTTAATGGCATGTTAGAAGGATCTCTTAGCAGCAGGTCGACCCTTTGGAACCAGCCAAACGTTCAGTACGATGTTAAAATAATCGACCTGAGATGGCGTCTCCTTCATTGAGGATTACCTTCTATCAGAGTCGCTTCAAAGAGAGCAGATGCCGACTATAACCACGTCGGATTTCATGGCATATTTGTGTCCTGAACACTTGTCTCAACACTTGAAGGTTGCCATATATACAGGCTTTCAGAAGTTGAAACAGGACTTCACTTCTAACCATTTTCATGCATCTTTAAACAATTATTGGAAAATAAGTGAGTTGGAGAGAAAAGGCTTGTACTCACCAGCAGCTGCCCTTAACCTCCTCTGCACATCAACTGGTGTTCGCTCCATAAGGACACTCAGTGAAGTACCATTGTAGCTTGTAGAATTTTTTACAGAGTACAAATGCCCCATGCAGGCTTTTTGAAATGGGCTGTTAAGCCCCTTTAGAAACACTTTAAAAGAGTGTGTGTGTGTGTGTGGTGAATGGGATGCTGTAAGGAGGGGCAGACAGACGGCCTGTAAGAAGATCCTGAAATGCTGCGGTTTTAAAGCTGTTAATGATGCATGTCGCTCACAGAAGAATCGGTAGAGCATTGTGTGTGTGTGTGTGCGCGTGCGTGTGTGTGTGTGCATGTAGCTGACCTGATCAGACATTGAGGGTGTAAATCCTTTTGTTGCAGTACAGAGGTTGTCCTGGCTTCCAGGTGGATGTTTGTAGTTTCATGTTTGCTTTAAATTCCTATTGAGTCGAATGTCTGAATGCAACAGGTGTAAAAAGATGTGCTGTCAGTCTGTCTTTATGGTTCTAATCAATCAGAGAGATGCACCAAGGGTATTACAGCAGCAGCCTGGCAGAAGTCCTTCCCTCGTTCATTGACTCTGTGGGGAGCTGCCCACATGAAACCCAGTCCTTTAGTGGAGCTTGGTGAATAACTCCATCAAGGCAGTGAGGGGTTAGATCCTGCCTGCAGGGTTCTTCAGTTAGTGATGACAGTGCCTTCATATTGATTTATGGTCAAGGTTCAAAGTTCAAATCATGGAAAACATGGTGGATCAGAGGTTAGTGTGTGCAGCAGATACAGAGTGTCTTGTGCACTGGGGTCTGACTACCTCATTGATCCCTTCTGTAGCCATATATGTATCTTTATTGCAATATTTATACAAAAATAAAGATCCATTTATAATTAGTGAAGTTTACACAATGAATGTAATGACATACAGTGTAATGACAATAACAGCATTTGATCTGAATGCATTTGGAATATGGAACAGAACACACAATGACTGTGGAGGCTGTCTCTCTGTGGCTGAACAGGAATGTATTGCAGTGGACCAAGTGGAGACAGGAGTCCAGACAGGAAATGCTCTAAATAATCAGTCTTGTCCCAGCCTGCTGTGTTAGTCTGCATGCTGGACATTGTATAAGTCAATCTATACACAGCACAGAACATTTTTCATATCAAAGTACTCTTAAAGAAATTGTGCATTGACAAAAATGTTACAATAGCATTCCTCATTGAAATAAAAATATTTCTTTTACTGACGTTAAGAAACAAATATCGAATAACACATTAAGCACATGCATTATGTGAAATTGTAACATTTGACCATGTAGCATGGACTGAGTATTTAAATATTATTTAAATGTAAGACCTATAAACAACACCAGAAACTAATTTCAGGATGACAACCGCCCTGGAACTTCAAAATAAAATAATGTTGCAAGCTTTTAATCAGAACATGTCTGCAAAAGTCTTTTCTGAACTAGACCAGACAAGATATGGTGATTAACATTTATTTTGAAATGCAGACAATTCTATCAGTCAACATAAATGTATCATGTCTAATCAGAAATCTCACATCTAAACCAACACCATGGAAAAAATGGACACATTTAAGATAAACTGGTATTGACTCCCAGCAGGGATTAACATCACCATGTGAACACAGATCAGGAGGTCACACCCTGTCCAACAGCAGCTCAGAGTGAAACTGTGACGATCACTGTATAGATGACAGGAAGTGATCGAGCCACGCTGTACGGCACATTTTCACCTTTAGTGACGATGAAGGAACGTTTGGTCGACAGCATGGCTGCTGAATGTCACAAAGCTCAGAACAACATGTTTGGTGTCCTCAATGTTGACAAAGACCTTGGTCATTTGTGGGAGACTTAAGTGTGTGTGTGTGTGCGTGTGTGTGCATGCGTGTGTGTGTGTGTTTGACATTTGAGTGATGAGTTCTTTTCACTCAAGGTGACTTTTGAGGAGTCATCCATTTCTCCAGTCATTGTCTCCCATTATTTGCGCCCATGCACCGCTTACGCCACACACACACACATGCACACACACAAGCTGTCATGGCCTGTTATCTGACTCAAAGTATACTTCAACCTATATTGTGGATAGAATACATAACAGGTTAACTATGGGGCCATTACTGTAGCAAAACTATTGCAAATGTCTATTTCAATCTGAAAGTGTGTGATCCAATTTGCAAATGTGTAAAAAAAGAAGAATTTGTGTGTGCATAATCCAGGACCAATGTTAACCCTAACATTGGTCCTGGACTCTTAATGACTTGGTGATATCAGGTAGTGTGTGGAGATTTGTGCCTCTGAGGCTGTACAGCTTCATACCACCAGTTGGCGCTACCATCCAATGATTTTAAGCCTCTAAGCTTATGGCTGGGCAGAAATAATTAAAACAAATCATAATGGGAATGTCGTGGTCAATCACGAATCCGGTGCACTTTGACATGAAACATCCAGGAGCCTTGGTGAGACCTGATAAGACAGCAATGAGGCATCAGATCAGATCATATTTTCTCTCTGGAGACTGTTAAGGGGAAAGTTAAAGGAAAATAAACCCAACAAGCTGCTGAGCGACTGTTTCTCTGGAGAGTTACTGTTTTTTTTTTTTTTTTTTCAATCTAAGTCTTATTGATGTGAAAACATTTTAGGCACTTAAGGTGAAACAGTCACTTTATCATAGACTATGACTATTCTTATTTTATGTCATCATTAGATTAATCAAATGTGGACTAGATTATCTCAGAGATAATTAGAGTGGTTTCCGAACTAGACTTGGTCCAAAGTGGTCTAAATCTATGAAAATAAAAAGCCGCCCAACAGAGAGCTGTATGCTGATGACTTTGGCTTTTCAGCTGTTAATACACACTATGCACTTATATACAGTATGCATTTGCAGATTATTTTTTTTTTTATACATTTTCAAATGTGATAATCCACATACAAATTCTGAACATTCTGAATTCTGAATTTCTGCAGCTCATCAGGAATTGATCGCAGACAGCATGCTTAAAACTACAGAAGAGAACTTTCCAGCATTTACTGTATATTCAGCATTGTAACTGGATGGATCTGATCATCGGCACAGTCAGTAAGTGCTACATGCTATTCTCTGTCTGCTCCCTGACTGACCTGCCCTCTGCTGCTGACGGGCATCACATGGTCTGTGCTGCAGTCAGGACGAACTGCTGATATTAGCGTCTTTTTTATTCTAAATAAAAAAACAATCTACACATATATATATACAGTATATGCATGTGTACATATCTGCAGTAGACATACAGAGTATATATAGAGAGAGCCTTGTGTGCAGGTTAAGTAATTCAAAGAGAAATTAAAGTGATAGCACTTGCACAGAAAATAGTAAGATTTACTATATGGCTTCATGATTATGGTCTGTAAAACTACTGATACAATCAAAAAGGGCTTATTGTGAACTCAGTAAGAAACATCACTGGCCATAATAAAAAGGTAACACACATTTTTAAGATGCCCTTTAACTGTTCTGACTTACTTGACTGATCTAACCTGGACCTTTTATATCCAGAGGCCCTTGATTCATGGACCTTAAGACCTAACAGTTCTTCACAGAGACACATTTACTACAAACACAGGGGTTTTTGCACTCAGATGTGAGATGATTACTTTCTTTGCTTGAGGCTACAGTTTCACTGTGTCGCACAACGCCACTTTGACATAAAGGGTCACGTAGATTATTTTTTGGTGTTAGCTCCTGTCTCTACGATGAGTAGAACAATCAGATGTATAGTCTCCACAGTGTAGTGCAGATGCTCACAAAGCCACATCAAGTCTCATGTCTTTTCAATGGCAAATCCAGTCTCAAGTCTTTGGTCACAAGTTCCAATCTCAGTCCAGTCCCCAGTCAAGTCCACTACTTTGTGTGAAACTTAAGAGTGTCTGTCCACAGCCCAGAAGGACAGCTCGATAGTAAACAGCATGGACACTTCTGAATCCTCCTGAGAAGCATGATGTTAATGTTTGCACACCTGACAATCCTGCTGTTCCACTCCAACACTCCCAGAACTGATGGTTTTCTCATTCATTTACTGCATATTTCATGCATGTTTTGCTATTTTTTCTATTATGTTTTCATTGACAATCCAGTAACCGACCAAATGAAGCAAGAGATACATGAGCTTCATATATTTACGCTTTGCTAACCCTGGGAAACCCAAGTGCTGCAGAATGAATCTGAAATGTGGCATATATATATATATATATATATATATATATATATATATATATATATATATATACTATTTTACATTTACATATATACATATATATATATATATATATATATATATGTATATATGTAAAACATCTTCCATTATGCAAATAATATAGAACAAATACACACAGGTCTGCATATATAATATATTCCATCTACAAAACACAACATCACATATGTTAACTAGCAGCAAAAAGGCTCCAATCATAGAAATAGTAGAACATTCAATGAACTGTCATGATCATTTGAAAGGAGGTGGTCATTGTTGTTTGTTGTCATGGTGACAAAAGAACACAGCAGGTCATAAACGTGGTCACAACTCGTCATGACGAATAGACGCTGTGTGGAAGGTTGTCAGTCGTCTGGTGTTAGCAAGGTGTTGTCCTACGCTGCCAGCAGAGTGTGCAGATGAAGCACTGACTTATTGTTTCTCTCTCTGTCTTTGCTTGGTAATGTTACTGTTCCACTGCTACTTTTAGTCGTTACTGCAAAATCTCACCTAAGTCAATCCGCGACTGAAAATGGCCGCTGTTTGAATGGGAATATTTGCAGCGATCAGCAACACATTGTCCACCTGTTTAACCAGACAATGTAACAGAAGTCCATAACACGGTCTTATCTCTTTATCTGAAGGAAAAAGCTCCTTCCTCATGTGGGTTTTGTGTAGTCATCTCTGGGTTGCACAGGCGAAGCCATTTCTCTCACCACAATTACTGAGAAGTGTCAAGAAACCATTCTTTGTCAGCATGTATGACAAGCTACAACATATCACTGCCGTAATCTCCCTCACGAAAGGTTAGCTTTGCATTATAATTGCTGCTGACATTTCCCACTTAAATTGCACACAGGCTAAGTGGAGCAGGTGGGATGAGCAGTGTGTTTGTCCTCTCGTTACGCTCACACTTCTGTCACTCTGTGAAAAAGATTTAATCAGTGGACTGTCAGTTTCTGGTTGGAATAGCTTGAAACTGTTCAAGTTGTTTCTGGTGTTTTCACCAGAATATATGATGGCTTTATGTGACAGGTTGGTTGGATTTGTCCACCTCCTGCACATCAGCCAAATGCTCTCTCAGCACTCTTCCTTCTCTTTGTCCTGTTTTTTTTTCCTATCAATTTCTCACTCTCCTACCCAGTCTCTTCTCGACCTTACCGTATCCTACGATGACACATAACTCAGCAGCACACCTGCGATCCGTGACAACTGAGCCCCTGGCTTGGTGCAGTGCTGTCACTCAGCTAGCTAACTGCCATTAAACAGCATGACCCTGTCGCCCCATTAGGCTCGAGTCAGATGGGAGTGTCAAACCATTCCCCCCATGCACCTCGCTGCTGCTACTGTTGCTGTTGTGCAGATGTGGTCTTTTTTCAGTTTACACTGATGCTAGAGAGGCAATTAGGAAAAACAGGTGATGTTGCTCCTTAAAAGCCCAAAATGCTTCAAAGCAGACGTGCTGCTGTGCTAGGTCTGCTCATTGGTGTAGAACCTCATGATATGCTATTACAGCGTAGAGATCTGTAGACCTTTTAATTAGTTGCAATGTTGATTTACCATTTTTTAATAATAAAAGCTGTTTATTCCGTTTAGAAAAACTGCATAGATGGATCAAAATAACATGAAAAATTAATCACCCTAGTTAGGATTTCATTTCATGAGCTACCATAACTAGAGCACCTAAATGACACAAGAGGCCTCTGTAGTTCAGAGTATTTAGACCATAGTCATCACATTGCATCACATCATATAGCGATTGAAACTATGAGTCACTGATGAAACGACTGTAATATCCATATTTTTGCAGTAAATGAAGTGGGTGCCTGTGGCCACAGTCCTGCTCTTTTACTGAACTCTTCCCATATTACATGCATACAACTGTTGATAGAAAAGCTGGGTTTTATCATGAAATACTGACAGGAAATACAACATATTTAATGAGCATCATCCTTATCGATTGAGTACATAGTGGTCACAGTGAGCTGTTAGAGGAAGAGCAGCAGGTGACACGCTGCAGAGAGAGGTAACCAACCACCTTCACTTTCACTGGTCACAGCATAAAGACCACAGACCACAGCTGCTCACAGACCGAATGACCAGGGAACATTCCAGCACTATATGAACAGGGCTGAAATCTTATATATAATTACAAATGCATTTAATTCAACTTAATTTGTGACATGATAAGACCATTGTTGTTGGACAGATGATGTTCAACAGATGATGTGTATGAAAGTTAGAATGGACATCCTCCCCTCGTCCTCCCTGATCTCCACACCTTTGCTCTCCAGCTTGCTACAGTGGGTAGAGTGGTCATACCTGAACATCAGGGTCATGGGTTCGATCCCCTGGATATGACATGTCCTTGTGTCCTTGAGTGAGACACCAACTTGCTCAACTCTGGCACTTTGTATCGCAGCCCACTGCTCCCTTACAGGATGGGCTAAATCAAACTTCATGTATGTATTTGTATGTATAGATCTGACATTAAAGGCTGTTTAGTATTTATTTAGCATAATTCCTTGGGATTTTCAGCCCTTTTAGCCTGAGCAGGACGTTAATTGTCTTTCCTTAAAGGGTTTTATAGAGTTCTTCATAGTCAGTGTGTTACCTACAGTAGATGATGGTTGGTGGTCTATAGAAACAGACAGGAGTACTGATACCAGAGCAAAGCAATGTAATGATTTGAGACAACTAAAAAAAGACTCATATGAAGCACATGTATTTTTACCACTCAGAAACTGATAAAAAAAAAATTATCATCAATTCCTCGCCACTTTCATCCTGGAGACTGCTCTTTGGGTTGTGTTCAAATTGGCTGCTATGGAGGCTAGCAGGACCTCATTGGATCCACAAGAGTGTCACATTTCTCAGTCATACAAAATTTATGCATATCCAAACACACCATTTTAGTCATAGTTGTCATTTTATATAATGCCATCACCCTAAAATAAAAAAGGCCTCTGGGTGAAAGTGGTTGCTGGATGTCCTCGGCCTCAGTCATTGAACACACTCACCCTGGGCTGAAGCATCAGGTGGTCCTCCTCCTCCACTGGTTTCCTTCTGTTTTTTATGGTCTGTTTTGTTCACACCACTTAAATATCTACTTTGTCTACATATCTACTTAAATATTTACTTATTCTAACTATTTCTGTTTCTACCTGAGCCACTTGGTTATTGCAGCCTGGTCATCATCACTGTCATGAGTCACTTGAGAATGATGTCCCTTTTCTTCCATCCTGACATTGTTGTCCTTCATACACACAGTGGTAAGAACGAAACAAAACTGCTGTGAATGTGTCATGTAATTTTGCATGTGCACTTACTTTGTTCGTTGGGTATCAGTGAGTGAGGCTCATGGTGTCTCAGTAGTGCCATCTCTGTTCATTCTGTCTCCCAGACGTTCTCTGTGGCTGCATTACATGTTTGCACCCACCTCTGTCAACTTTTCTCTTTTTGGATGTCCACAGTTCCACCTGGGCGTAGCGTTTAAGAGTTCATGCTGATGTTTCCCTCTGTTTCCTGTTATCTAGTGTGTACATGTTTGTGGGTACACATGGAAAAGTGAAAGAAAGTACTGCATGATCATGTTGTGATTTGATCACAGCTGTGTTTATGTAGCGTAGCAGTTATTATGAATATGTAAATTAGATGTACGGCATTCATTTCCACCAATTACCTTCTCATTGAGTGGTAATTAGTATTGATGATGAAATATCACCCTTTGCAGTCACCTTCTGTTTTCTGAGACAGCAATTTACAAGCTTGATGGAATTACTTGAAGCTGACAACAAGGCAATAATTCTGTAAGGATATGTAATGCAAAATAATAGAGGAACACTACCTAATGCAGAGTTTCACCCTCCTGTTTCTGAACCATCACAGATCACTATTCAAGACATATTCAACATATCTGCTCTGTCTCCCAGACGCTCACTAGAACTGATCTGATTATTTGGGAACCCAGATCACATCATGTCCAAACTCATCCTGAAGGCACGAGCAGGGATGCAGAGGTGCAAATAAAAGGAGATGATCAAGTTTATCATGTCAAACAACCAACAGAAACAAATTAAACTAAGTAAACGCTGACTTTTGGTTTCAGAAGGAACACTAAAAACAAATATAGTCCGTAACAACATTCACAATCACAGTGTTATGGCAGTTCTCTGTTAATTACTAATCACAAACTTGCAGCTCAACCTATTTGTGATGTTAAGGAACAGAGCGGTTACTGTGTGAATCATCTCAACTATCTGGAAGCTGACATGGCAATAATTCTGATATAACTGCAATAATTATCTGCTGACAAAATACGTCATCCAGCTTTTGAACTGCCCACCTTCAGGTTTCTGATACACCTTTGGCTCTACAGTTCAACTTTGTGTTTTGTGTTTGTGTTACTGCTGTTCCATGAAGACGATGTTAACGTCATTGTCTGTTATCATGGGTTAACTATCTGAAAACAGTGTCCTTGAATTACACTGACTGCAGATCAGTGTGATGTCAGGATCCCTTTAGGGCCAGATGTGGTCAAGGCAGAAGCATCTGATAAAGCAGAGATTTATTGAATTACTTCACTTTGCTGGACTAAATGTATTCTCTTGTAATATTACTGCTTTAGAACCACTAAAGATGTAAGAGTTGAAACTGGACTCAAAAACCCTGAAGGACAGTTTCAGAAAGAGAAATGGGAACAGTGGGAAGCATGATAAGAGAGGATAGTTAGAGGGAAATAATAAGATAAAGAGGAGAGGGCACAAAGGGCAGCAATCATACTTGTTTTGTCTTTAAAATAGCTAAAAGTGGTAATGCTGCAAAACTAGCATGGTAATGAATGAGGCTTTGTATGTGTCTCCTAGCAACCACAGTTGGCTCAACCATGGAGGTGACTCTAATGACTCGATTGAAGAATGAATTGCTCTTAGAAATAACATGGAGAAATTGGTTTACCATCTGACCTGAAAGGAGATGTCAAATATGTCATGTCTGCATTTCAATGCAGGGGGATTTCTGGTGGTTTCTATCTGGTGATTGAAGTTTCCAACAAGCACAATTCACCCATGGTCCTGAAGTCTGCCTCTCTACACAGGTGTTTAAATATCATACTGACTGAATGTTCTATCATTTGTAATAGAACAGACACACCCTGAGCTCTGATCTTGAAGGCTGTCACAGTGCCACACTATTGACAGCTCTACTTTTAACAGTTTCTATTTGTTTCGTGGGCCTCTAATATGACTGTCACTGCTGATCACTCATGTTTTGGCTGCTGGTTTCTGACAGCAGGACTTAAAGCTGCTGTGTGAAATTCTTCTATTTACTCAATGGCAACATGTTTATGAATGAAACAATGAAAAAAGTAGGAGACAGTCTCCTACTTTTCCTGTCTCCTGGAGACATTTAGATTAAAAGTACAGAAACGTGTCCCTTTAAAACAGCCTTCCTGCTCAAACCATGGTCACCGCTGACTGTCACTGCTTTCCACACAGTTTGAAAGGAGCTTGAATTAATGTCTGCTTCATTTCTGGGCTATCACAGGGCATTTATTTGCAGTCTGGATGTACTTCCTTTTCACAGTAACATAAATGAAGACCCTGAAGTTCTTGCAGTAGGAGACATTATCCTATAAGAACTATGGTATATCTACTTTTACTCCCTTCTTTTTGACCATAACTTGTCTGGTCTGGTCTTAATAAGGTATATTTTCATATTACCATAGTATATTGTATGTTTCAACTGAACGTCTTGAACGTCACGGATGGATGAATAAAGCTTATTCCAGAATGTACCTTTTTAATCCTCCAGATCACCTTAGGGATCCAATATAACTGGTTCTGCTCTGCAGACTGTGGCTGAGGGGGCTGCTAGGTGCCATGATGCTAACTGTGGATAGCTATTTGGAATAAAGGAGATTATTAGGCACTAAGAGGATTGGCTGGTCTCTCTCTCTCTCTCTCTCTCTCCAGGGACAGAGAGATGATCTATGGTCGAGGTAGAGATAGCACTGTTGTTTAGAGTGAGATTAACAGATTAACACCAGTTAGGCCTTTTTAAACCATAAACACTTCTAGCTTCAGAAAGTTTTTTTACCTCCCAGGTCTCTTTAGGCTTTTCCTCCTCTTTTTTTTTTCTCTGTGAAAATGTTCACCTGAGGCAGCTGTTCAGCTTTTTAGTTACCTGACCCCCTTTAAGCCCACATTTAGCCAAGCTTACCTTCCTCAGTGGAGCAACAAATCCTGCTGAGCACTGAGGGTGGGGAGGTGGCTGGGACACTATCTAAAGATAAATGTTTGCTGGCTAGAACGTCCCATCAAACAACACCTTTAAAAATGTCCTCCAGAGAAAATCAAAAGGAGAGGGTGGCTGTCATCCTTTAGAATATTTGCAGTTATCAGTTGGGCATAAGGAGCAGATTATTATTGTAGAAGCATCAAGGCTGTTTTCTGGAGCCCACAGATAAACACCAGGACCCTCACCTGCCTGTCCTGCTACCTTGCCTCTGACACACAAAATAGTTTTGGCTATTTTACTTTCATTACTTGCCTCCTTCCAGAAGAGAGGAAGAAAAGCATCAGCAGCAAACGTTCAGGTGTTTAATATTAGGGAATGCCTCATCTGCATATCTAAACATGACAACTTGTAACTGGCAGAGTTTCATGGTGATATTTATGAGTGAAAATGTTTGTAACTTTACAGTCCATATTCTCTCAGGAGCTTCACTTCAGTAATAATGACATCCATAACTTTCCAAACTGTTTGCATGACCCATATTCTGAATACTGGCATGTCTGTGTAGGTCCTCAGTCATCCAGGTCGCAGTAAATAAAAAGAACAAAAAGAAAATTCTGTGGAGTGTGGAGAAGCCTCTTGGATGAAAGGAGAAACGTCTTCAGCAAATTTCAAGCAAATCCAGTTGACTCCTCTCTGCTGTTATGATTGAATAGTGTTGTATTTGGAGTAATAGTGACATATTTTGTACATGTAAACGTAGTGAATGAGGTGCATGTCTAAAATGAACCCTAAAAGTTTATTCCTGGCCTTGTTTTGAGCGAATCAAGAGTACTATGAATTCATCCTGGGTCTGTTTATGCGCAGATGTTGTGGTTCCTGCTTCACAGTGAGACGACATGGTGAGGAACGGACTGGAGCACTTATCCTCTGCAGCATGACGTCTTGCTGCAGTGTGGAGAAAATATTTTCACCTCCTACAAACATGCAGGGCGTTGAGACCTCTACCCTGCATGTATAGCATGCGTCGTAGAGATGCCTAAATAATGAAGTATTGATCGCTGGATGTGAGTCATTGCCAAATAGTTGGAGGCCTTTCGTCACTTCAAGGGGTACATGCATCCTCTTGACTGCACACAATCTCAAGGACTATGATTGATAAAGACATCTTTCTATATGGAAGATCAGCTCAAATAATTCAGTTTTAGGGGGCAGCACTTCAAAAGCCATTACCATGAAGTGGTTGTATTTATCCTGATGTGAAATAGCAGCTACTCTATCAACGCTTACGTTTTTACGATGAGACTCCCTTTCATAATCTCAGCTCTGCTTTAATGTGTTGCCCTAATCAGCCTTAAATTGTCATCCTGGTTTGATTTAACTCAACCATAATGAGAAATCTGACTTTACAATGACAGTAGCCATCCATTTATCCTCTCCATCTCGGTTACCGTGGCCACTCAACAACTCCCCCAGACCATCCAAATTGAGCTGGATTGTGTGATGACAAAAATATAGATATTTTCATTTTCATTTTTTCATCAGTCATATTGTAACCTCATGAAAGAGAGGGGAGATTATTTGAAACTGTTCAGTAATGGGCTCTAGACAGATGGATTTATAGTTGTATAACTGTGTTGACTTGAAGCACGGTGTCTAAATGGATGATTGGCATAAGGAAAGGGTCCTTTCTGCACACCACGCGTCAATCAAACTCCATTTCCCTCATGTCTGCAAGCGATTATCGAAGAATGAAAGTCAAATGAAAGCAGACCTATTTCCATTTAGGCAGTATTTGGTTGGTGACACGTTTGTTAGGCCTCTGTTGTGCTTTAATCTCTGCAGTTTCTCTCACGTCACAATGCATTATTTTACTTTGCCTGCCCTGCTGTCCTTACACCTGTACCCGACTGCTTCAACACCAGTCTAGTAACAGTGTTTGCTGGCTTTGCTTTTCTCCATGCTGCCATGTGTAGACTGCATGAATGACTAAATGTGTGTTTTTGCGCTCATACTGCTGATGGCATTGTGTTTTAAAGGATCTAGAGTCCTCAGCTAACGTGACCTGCAGTCTCCACACAGAAAACTAAAAACTATATGAACTGATGTTGGAGATGCTCTTCAGAACCAATGACTGATCAGGTTTGTTGGGTCACACCTGCCATGACTGATGCTGCCAACTGGTCTTCAACCACTACAGAAAACAATATATTCATTTACCATAAGTCCTATGAGGTTTTCCATATTTTACTGCAACGAGAGAAATACTCTCACGTAAATACAACACTAGATGCTCTGTCATCTTTGTACTGGAGTTCTCCTGAACTTTCATTCTGTATTATCCTCTGTTACTGTATTTAATAGAACTTGTATTGTACACACATATTCCTCAGACCAACTCATCTCATAGTGACGCTTTGTCAGACCACTTGGCATCACTTTTCAGTCACAGTAACCACGTGTTTATTCTTGTGATTTAAATAAAACACACAGCAGGGTTGGCCTCTAAACTGCCACATTTTGACAGTGAACACTGTGAATGTGTGGCATGAACAAACAGCATCGGCACCGGATGTAAATAGTGAGTCAGAGTGTTTGTGTAGAAAATCCAGAATTTGTCCATGATTTATCTCCAGCTTTAACACAAACAGATGTAAGATAGAAAGTGATTTACTGCTGATTTAATGGTGCACACACAGAGAGAGTGCTGTTGAGTTACCTTTACTGTCTGCTCCAGCTGATAAATAATTGCACTGACTGAATCCTATATTGACATAGGTATGAAATTATGTTTACTGTATATACTCCACAGTGATATAATATAACACTTGATATCTGGCATGTGTGTTTGTGTGAAGTCAAACAGGATTAATAAACTGCATATAGCAGTATCAGAGAGGGAATGTGTGGCAAGAAATGAACCTGTCATGGTTTAAATGTATGCTTAAAAACCCATATTTAAATATTCCCTAAAACATACTCTGAGTATTGAAATCACAGGAAAAATAATAAATGTAAAGATGTAGAGGAGTGACATTCACCTGCACACAGAATGAAGTCTCTCTCCCTCTGTGTGTGTTGGAATCTGAACTTTTCTTTGTTGACTTTGCTGGTCTGCCTTTAAGTGAACCAGTGCATGTGAGCGTGAGCCATCCTTGCTGATAGTTTTGTGTAACTCTGTATATATGGGTAGCATGCCCAGTTCTAGACTGCTTTGAATGCAGGCAGTGAGAGATGACCAATGACTAGTGTTAATATGAGGGTTGTCCACTGTTCTATGTTTTTATCTAAAGCTTTTAGCTGGTGCAGACAAGCCGTGTGCAGGATGACCACTGATCTGAATTACTGCATATTTAACCGTGTAGTGAAATCGACCTGCAGTGTGTTTCTGTATGCAGCTATCACTGATTCAGGGTGGTGTGATCTATGAATGAACGTTCCCTGTGTTACACACTGACAGGATAACCAGGGATGTCAAACAGGTAAAACATGTATAGTCTACCTCGATGATATCATACAGTAATTCAACAACATGATTTCTGACATTAGAGTACATAGGTCAGCAGGTGTGGTGATTATTAAATACCGTCTCAGCCAATCACATCACTGGTCTCAGAGCGTTGCTCCTATGAAGTCACATTTCTGTGCCTATATTTTTCCACTAGGCTGGACTGTCTACATGAAACTGGGTAATATGCTGGGAAAACAAAGGCAAACTGGCATGTGTAGAATATGGCCCACATCAATTTGTTGTTTTGAAGGTGTGATTACCAGGAGAGTTGATGCTCATCAGTTTGTCTGGCATCCATGTTCCCTTGAAGCCGTTTAAACAGTGCAGCTTCTGATTGATGCACTCTTCATACACCTCACAGAGTGCTGCTTTGATTGATGATGTGTGTTTCCTTGATGCTCCTCACAGAGATGCTGAGGATACTTGTGTGGATGGAGGATGGGATGTTATGACCCACTCAGCTTTGACATCTGTGACTGCTGAGCAGGAGCAGCAGATAAGTGCTTCTGGTAAAGGATGGAAAAATAAACCTGTGATATGTCACCTAGCTGTATTTAAAGAGAGCCCCCACCTCTTAGATTATTTATACAAGGTAGTATTTTAAGTTTCTTTGTGCATTTTGTTTAGCAAAACTAAAATTCGTCTACATTCAGCACATACTGTCAGTGCATACTGCTGATGTTTTCCAGCAGTGTCACACCTGTTACTCATATTCATGGTGGTAGTTAGAGAGGCAGCATATCTCCAAACAACATCAGTGGAAAGATGGGACTGCCCTAAAGTTTGTACAGACATTCATGGTCTTCACTGGATCTCTTGATCTCTCTCATAGCATGGATGCTAATATTTGTGCATTCAAGCGACACATCACATCCTAACCAGTATTGGATGGCGTATCATGGGATGTGGTCTAGATGTTGTCAGTACTCAGAGGATGAATGACCTTGGTGAGGTCCTGACTTTTCCCTTAGTGCTACCAGCAGTTTGACAAATCAAATGTCAGATGGAAGACAATGTAAATCAGTGCAGACATGTGGCCTTTGTGACCATCAAGCACATGTTTATCCATAAGACCTGTTTTCAGCACTCATAGACTCTCGTTCTCATGTGTCTGGCCTCAGCAGAAAACAAAGTCACTATTTCAAAGAGAAAAATCAGTAATAAAAAATATCTGAATATTTGCTATGAACACTAATAGATGTTCACACCATGTGAAATGGCCCAGCTATATTTCAAAGGTGGTACTTATGAGTCAACTGAATGACAATCATCACGTAAAACTAAAGCTTCACAACATTAATGTGATTGTTTCTGTTCCCCTTCCTGTGTTTTTCTCCTGCCTCCCTGTATGATGACAGGGAGGCGTGGCTGAAGACACACCTGACAATCATTCACTGCAATCAAACCAGCTCTTCTTCTTCTCCTGCTGCCAGGTGTTTCCATCCCGTTCAGTGGAGAATGACCTAAACACTTACATCATGCTTGTCCACGTTCCTGTTCCTCACCAGAGTAAACTGGCTGCTGACCTTTTCCACTGTTTGCCTCAGTCTTTTACATTTGGGGTCCAGTTTCTCACAAAAACCCTGACAGGTTTCATTTTGACTTTCACAGAAAGTGGTCAGTGCAGATGAAGTGTGGGAATGATAACGTCCATTCAGCCAGCTGATAACATTCAAAAAGGGTGTATTGCTGATGCAGATAGGGGTGCTAATAGGCTGATGTGAATCCATCCAGAGAGCCTCACGGGCTGTCCTGATGTCACCTTTATCCACTTTCACTGTCATAGTGTTTGTTTTTTTCTTGATGCTTGTCCACAGTAGACTGGTTTGGTCCTTTGAATGAATGTACTGTCAGCAGTGCTGCATTACAGAGCTGGTCCATTCAGTCTATGTCAGCTATGTCTCCATGTGCTCCTAGCGTTTTCTATGATGCCTCTTTCCTGATTATTCTCATTTCACCTAAACACATTTTCCTTTTTAATGCATTTTTCCTCACCTTAACACATTTATTTTCCCAGGGCAGGCAGAGGCAGGGGTGGTGCGAGCTCCACATATTGATTGTTGTGGGGAATTTGATGCCGACAGACTTGCTGCTCTCCTCTCCTCTCTTCTCCACCCAGGGGAGTTTTAAATGGAAACACATTACTATGAATCACACAGCAGGGAGCTCTGTGATTGATAGCATTGCTTACCATTTACTAGTCACTGTCTGGAGATAAGCCCTGAATTTATGGAGTATTGGAAATCCTCGCCCCTGCTACATGTGCATTAGAGTGAGGAACGGCTCCCCCATGCTGCCACTGGAGTCACCTGGTTAACAGCTTAAGTGGAGAGCAAGGAGCCCATTTTATTGTTTATTAAAAATAATATTTAGTGCTTATTTTTTTCTGGAGTGTTGCTGTAAAAGGAAACACCTGAGGAATGGAGTGTGTGTGTGTGTGTGTAAGCGCATCTTAGTCAGGCTTTTACTGAAAAGCCACCATGATTTCACTCTCCTTGAAAATCAGGTGAAGCCACACACTCTGCGCTCTGTGTGGTGCCAGTGGTTGAAATACAAAATGAATATTCATTAAAGCATGTGCTGGCCTCAGGATTGAAAATTTTATTTCATGAGATCAGACTTTGAGATTTTCTAATGCAGATGTCTGTTTTTCTGCCTCATAAACTGCATCAACACCTCATTGTTTCAGTCATCAGTGAAATACAGTTTCACGATCTTTCTAAACTAAAATGTGCTGTGCACGTATAAGACTGGGAAGGTTTTTGTGTTTTTGTGGGGAAGATTAAAATTAAGATATTAGTGATAAAAAGCTCCATGATAAATGTTGCACTTGAAACACTGGTCCAACCTCAAGAGGGATGGTCTAAAAGAAATAAGACAGTATATTGTTGATGCCATGAATCTGACCGTTTGGAAAAAGTAAAGGTGATATCGGTCTTGTCTAGAGAAATCAAATTATTTGAAGATACTCTTTCACTCTATCTACAAAATTAGTCTGCAGATGTAAAGGTCCAGTTTTAGGGAGCCCTTCACATATATGGATTATATCTGACATGGTCATCACGTATCAAGGAAGGGAGAAATGTTCCCACTAGTCTTTCACATTAAGAATGGAATTAGAAATATCATTCAAATCCATTTTTTTAATTTTGTTTTTGTGTCTTCAGTTATTCGGGGAATTCCATGTCCATCCAGAAATGTGTGCCGGTAGTCATTTACCTGCTTTTCACCCTGATCACAGAAAGATTGCCTCAGCCTTATTGGACGATCTTCAGCTTTTTTCTGTGGACAGCTTTTTGTCCTTGTATTCAGCCTGGAGGGCAAATCATTTAGTTTTGTTTGTCATGAATCATCAGCTTCTCTCTCCAATTCATTCATTTTTAACAGAAGCTTTGAAAGCCTCCTGTCTGTTGGTTGCAGACATCTGGTTTGTAAATAACACAAAGTAAACATCAATATGCGCCAACATTTAAAAAATAAATAAGTTGAGTAACAGGGATGCTATTTTTTACTCAGATTTTGCACATTTCACTGGTCACTAAGGTCTAATCCCTTCATAAACATTTGTATCATCTTTTGAAACAGAAAAGCCTGAAGACATAGAACGCATCCCATTTTAGCGTTGGTTAGCAGTCATCACTCACATGTTGGCAGGTTAGCTTTTTTAAATTCAACTCAAACTGTGTGTTAGCCTCTGAGTACTGCCAACACACTGGTATCCTACACTCAGTACAGCACCTGAATGCATCCTGTCTGTCCTTGTTGCAAACCTGAGATTTTCTACCTGAGATGGGCTCAGTTTTCAGGCGAGCTCTTCCACCTCAGATGCTTTTCATAGATCAGCTTTGTTTTGTTCTTCAGCAGCTTACTCACCTCAGGTTTCACACCACTGGGACATTTTAGAGATTTACACAAGCCCTTAGAGCTGAGAAGCAATTTAAACACATTAAATGTTACACCCCCACTGTTTTTGTCCCAGACTACCAGCTGACAGACATCAGGGTTCAAGAAGAGGAAATTTAGTCCTCAAAGTCTGAATCTGAGACGCTCACAGACATCGCATTTAAAAATATTGTTTTAATGCTGTTTAATGAACTGGCTAAGTTCCATTATTATTTACCTTATTCACATATAGTGTAAAAGATTGTAGTTTAAAATCCACATCGTTTATGCCGAGTCAGTTTCATTCCTGTCAGTATTCTGAAGGTTTTTGCTGAGGCATTTGACCTTATATCATTCAGAGACTTTGTTTCCTAAAACATGGTGAAAATAGTTTTTTTTATGGCTGTTGACAGTAATTTCTGATTTATGAAGTGATAAAAATAGTTCCTTCTGTGTAAATCTTTGACTCTAGTGTGTCAATGAAAGAAGAATTTTGAACCTGATTGTATCCACTGTTCTCACTATTTAATGGTCTAATAGTAAATGGATGTTTCTTGGGACATCTATCAGTTTCAATGCTTAATGTGCATTGTTTATTCCCTGAAGCTGATTACAGACCTCCCTATCATGTATTATGTTTTTTGGAAGAGTTTCATGTATCAGAGGAGGTTTCAGACCTGCAGCTGGGCCATCATATTAACATCCTGCTGCACTGTGACAGAACATTTGATCCATGCACGCTGGCATTCAACAAGTCATTAAACATCTACATTGTGCCAGCACATCACACACAGCAGCTATTTCTGTGCTCCCCATTATAGAACATGACTTAATTCTCCTTGACACAAAGCCAATTCAGGGAGTGATTGTTTCACAGGTTCATCCTGTCTCACCACACAGTGTGAGGGTGACAGCGTGGTGGTGGAGGGGTGGGGTGGGGTATTTGGAGTGGAAAAACCACGGCTAAGGGGGAAATAGCTGTCAGCCTGTGTGGAGGGAGGAAGAGGACACAGTGTAGCCCATCACTTCTGCTCCCTGAGAGACTTATTAGAGAGGCAGGCAGGGTGAGAGCTGGTAATTCATTTGGAAAGAGATGATATTGGTTTTGATGCACCAGAGACTGACAATGCTGCCTAGTGCCTGGACGCGAGTGTGTACGTACGAACAGTAAAAGATGAGAGAGGGAGCTGAAGGGAGAGGAAGGGAAATTACTCAGCTCTAACATTACCAGCCCATGGATGCATGTTGCATCCTCACATACTCTCCCTCTTCTGCTCTCTCTGCTTCATCTCTTTCTCTCTCAAAAGTGTGTCATATAAGGTGGCTTGTTTTTGGAATAATGGCATTCTTCTTCTCTGAGTGGCAAATTCCTTGCAGGATGCAAATTAGTCTGTTTTCTATCACTTCAGTGCAAATCTGTTGTTGGGTCACGATCAGGGACAAATCTGAGACTGTTGTGACAGAAGAAGAATGAGAAAATAAATTGGAAAGGACAAGATATAAATGGGTTTATATGTCCATATTATTCTTATATTGTTCATTATATATAAGATATGATGATATCTTTCCATTGGAATTGCTCGTATTTTTACCTTGTCGAAGTTTTAATCTTAGTGAATGGAAATTATTGGCCTGATCATTCTATAAATCAGTATATCATATAATCTTTGTCATTCTATTAGCACTGCAGTCTAGTCATTTATGTACACTCTCTATGGGATCAGTCCACAGGAGGAGGAGATTAGAGTCTGTCAAATCCCTAATCACTGAATATGAAAGAGATAAGTGCTGTTAGACGGTGAAGGGAACAGAGATGGATTTCATCATACAGTAATTTGGGTTTAGACCTATGATGAGTGATCACTGGTTAAAAAAAGTGATTCCTGCTTTGGATAACATTGATTTAACGAGCAACATTTCCTTTGTTTGAAAAAAAAAAACACTTTATACTCCTACTAAGCTGTTTACATGGTGCAGGAAAATTAATATTTCACTGATGTTGCTGTTTACAAGCAGCCGTTCATGCTCACATTAAAGGGCTTTTAACCTGGACCATATTTCCCACATCTATAAAGTGACTATGGAGACAACAGTTTTTGGAAATGCTCTGGTTATGGAGGGACAACACTACAGACAGCAGCCAGTTACTGAGCTGAACATCTTTTAGATAGCACTAAATTAACCTTTCTGCACAGGACACACTTCCATCATGGATGTGTTCCACCGTCACCTCGACACATTTCTCTTTCCATAAAATCACGCAGCTCTAATATCAGTCAGGATTCGTGGTTTTCTCTCGTTGTCACCATTCTGTTAAAGTGTGTTCCTCAAGCTGTTCAGTTTACAGCTACGTCCAAGAACCATGATTTTTTGTTGTTTGTTTGTTTATGATAGTAAAATATTATTGTGCTGTAATATTGTGCACTTCATCACATAAATATGATGTCTATGATGTTTGGATGAAGCCACAGTGGTAGTGCTACCAGGTCAGTCATATTAAGTATTAATTGGATGTCATGTGACCCCCTCATGCCCACTGGAAGCAGCTGGCCTGGATGCCTCACTGAAGGCTCTTTCCTCCACCTCTCATCTTCACGTGCTGGCTCTCTTTTAAGCGTCTCACTTGAGAACGCATGAATGTCAATATTTTTCTCCTAATATTTGTGCACCAGAACTCTCAGGTTCTGAGTCATGCTGCTCCTGCAGATTATCAAGTGACTGAACTGATCAGGGGGCAGCACAGTGGTGTAGTGGTTAGCACTGTCGCCTCACAGCAAGAAGGTACTGGGTTTGATTCCCGGCCCGGGGCCTTTCTGTGTGTAGTTTTCATGTTCTCCTCATGTCTGTGTGGGTTCTCTCTGGTACTCCGGCTTCCTCCCACCATCCAAAAACATGCATGGGGATTAGGTTAACTGGTTAATTTAAATTGACCGTAGGTGTGAATGTGAGTGTGAGTGGTTGTCTGTCTCTATGTGTCCTGTGATGAACTGGACACTTGTCCAGGGTGTACCCTGTCTTTCACCCTAAGACAGCTGGGATAGACTCCAGTTTAAGTGTCAGGCAATCAGTTTAATACCCGATGACATACTGCCCCTCTGTATTCAAATCAAATCAGCCTAAAATGTGTTTTAATTGAAAATATATTCCCCTCATCACACACAAAATTTTGAGTGACAGACCTGGAATTGTTTTATCAGTGTTAACTTTGCTTGGATGCTGTCAGACATCCAACAGAATAAATATGAAGTGGCATTACTTAAATACAGAAGTTACATAACCTGACTGTTGACTCCCATCCTCCCTGAGCAGACTTTCTCCCTTCATGCTACGTCAGCTGCTCTGAGATGGTTTACACTGGACATGAATCATGGTTTCATCGTAGATGCAGCATGTTAGCGACTGTTTGAGATGCCAAACTGCACATAAGCTCTAATGGTCTCTAATGGTCCTGTCATATTTAAAGACAGCGGAGAGCTGTATTGACAGCAAACCTGCAGTATTATACATATTTCTATATGTCTGAAAAAAGAGTTGAGGATAATTCACCCATCTGTCCGTCCACTCATTCTCATTCTTTTCTCCTTTGTAGGGTCAAATGAGGACTTGTAACCCAGCATGCTTTGGGAAAGGAGGCTGTCAGACACCGAGGAAAAGTCATCAACTCGGCACGCGGCCTCACTGTTGTTTTCATGCTTTTAAATCTGACTTGATTGACCTGATTTCAGTTCATTTGGTGTGGAGCGCTGCAGGGGGACATTTCCTCAAACTGTACTTTAAATGAAACTCTGTCTCTGTCTCCCACCGTGTCATTCTTTTCTTTCCTAAATTGTGTGTCTAAGAGAGGGCCCATGGCAGGGAGGAAACTAGGTCCTGGGCTTCAAATAGCAGCCTATTGTATCCCAGGGGCCTGCAGCTGAGGAAAGGCCAAGAGAAACACACACACACACACACACACACACACAGGGGGTGAGGTAGTGAGAGATAGAGGACGAATGGTTTGATGAAAATTAATATTAGTCATTCTGTGCGGCTGACAATACCTTGTGGACACATACAGTAGAGGAGGCATTGTTTGAATCCATTTTCTTTTGAAGATATCACAGTGTACCGGTGTCTGAGGGTGTGTGTGTGTGTGTGTGTGTGTGTTCATTGTCTTTGATGTGCTCTGGGACTCCTGGCTATTTCCCACTTTGTTTCAATCCTTTACCAGGACCTTATTGTTCACCATGCAGTGTGATGTCATGTGTGGTAGCTTGTGTGTGTGTGTGTGTGTGTGTGTGTGAGTGATTTAATGACCTTGACGAGGCAAATCACACACGACGCAGCCTCATTTCCTCCTCATTGTCTTTTCTTTCATCGTCCCTCAGCCTTTTTGTTTTTCTGCTGAAACACTCTTCAGATTCAGGTGCTCTGTTTGTGAAGGCTGTAAAGCACTGTTGATGTCAGCATGAAGCTTAAAGGAAATGCTCATTTTCAGATTCATTCTGGGTTGCAACGACTGATCAACTAATTAGTCAAAATTGATCATATAGATTTTGGAATGGTGGATAATTGGGACGATGTCACACACTGTGAAAATGTTTTTTCTTCTTTATGACAGGATAAGAGAGGGCTCCGTCTCATCTCCTCAGAAAGTCACTTTATATTATTTTGCTGTCTGGACGCTTCATATCCTGTGAGTAAAGCACATTAATGAGACATCAGCACAACGATTCAACAACAAGCAGCAGGACAATGACAACAATGAAGCAGCAACAGACTCACTTTGGCTGCTTTCTAATGCAGCCTTTGTCAGATTCACAGCTAGTGCTGAAATGATTAATTTAGGAGATCATTGACAGGAGTTGATGGTTGTTTTGAATGCATTTAATGTCGCCTTTAATAAAGCTTCTCCTGTATTAGATTAAATTAGACTGAGCATCTATGGCAGGAGTCATATGCAATCAGGTTTGGCCTCAGGGCAATTTTTTTAAACTATAGGACTGCAGGCAGAACAGAAAAGAAATCATTTAAGAAATCAGCTCAAACAAACCAGTATGGAATTTGGTGGAAAATAGACTTTGTTGTCAGATAGTATATCACAGCAGGAAACAAAAAGAGCCACAGTGATGTTCCAGCGGCTGGAGTTTAGTGCTGCATTAAGGAAAATAATGTGAATAGTGAATCGTAGCTGGGAGATGCAGAGTTGAACATCCTTCTCATCAATGAACGTGATAAAAAGAAATCAACTAATGCATAAAACCTGAAAAGAGCAGGTGGATTAAAATAGCGGCCATATCAGTAGACATGTCCATGGAAGTTATTGTCTCCTACTGTTTGCTCCATATTGACATTTTATTAGGCTGCACATTTTTTCAGGAGTATGTCAGCTGATTTCAGTGGAATGTTCAGCCAACAACACAATCCTGATTTTGATTGGAACTTTTCAAAATAAAAGCTACCAGAAGCCTCTTATGCTTTTATTGTTGTTTTTTTTTTGTAAAATCCTTAAATTGGAAGTGATTCTGTGGGAAGCCGTTGCTGCCATGATGAATCTATTTCAGCGCTGCCTGAATGTTTCTGTCATTCACTCTCAGCATGGATCAAATAAGAACAAAGAGAGCATGCAGTCATTTCAGGACCACTCTTTGTATGCTACAGAAAATAAAGCACAACAAAGGAGCTCAGATTGTCCTGAGTGTCAGGTATTACACATTTTGAAATTAGTTTTTGTCACTTTGCAGTAACCTTCCCTGCACTGGTAACTCTTGTGGAGAGCTTGATTTCGCTCTCTGCACTCAGGTGGTCATACATTCTGCCATCCATTCAACCAGCGCTCTGTTATTTCACCAAAGCTTTTAAACAGTACTGAAATCATTTCCAAATACCAGCTTATCGTGCCTCTTATTGATCTTCACACTGTTTTTCAGTTTGAAGATCAATACAGCCTACTAAAAAAAAAAAAATGGTGGATTATTTGACATACACAGCAGTAGCGGTCTAAATTAGATCTCTCCATTTACCTCTGTATGATTAGCATACCTGCTCTATAGGGTTCACTCTTTAGTGGATATTTTGACTCAAGATTGACAGGGGTCAGTAAGCACCATACCGGAGCAGCTAAAGTGAATGCAGCCATCGTTAGTGTTATTAATGCCACTGTGAGGAAGGCCTTTTGAACATGTCCTGGTTAAATTCTGCTGGAAATCTGCCGACCAGCAGAAAAACAACTTTTTCTCCCCAGAGAGCCCCAATTTAGCTGGTGAATATGATTATATGTCATTTATTTTTGATTTCATTGATCTCATCATGTAAACGGATGAAATCTGGAGTTTTGGGTAATAAAGCCACTATTAGCCATTTGGTCAGTAATAGTACTATAAACGCGCGTGTGCGTGTGCGTGCGTGTGTGTGTTAGCTGGTGATAGGTATGTTGTGTTTTGCTTTTTGAAATGATGGATGGCACTGATCACATGGGTCTGTGAAATAACAAACTTAACATCCCATAATAATAATAATAATATCTAGCAGTGTCTCCTCAGAGTAGCAGAGCAGTTTCAAACAGGGGTTGCCGTGGAGACCACAATGATGCCACTGGCAGTGCAGCCAGTCGCTCGTTACGGCTGACATTCAGACAAGCCCTGAGCGTGCGCACACACACACACACACACACACAGAGCAGCTCCCACGTGCGCTGTATGTACATGCTTTCTGGAACATATACACAGCCTGTGACACGTGCACATAGAGTGGGATCAATGACGCCGTGTGACCCACTCTTGCATTATTAATGATGTGGCTGCAGCTCTGTGAGACAGCACGCCCAGCAGAACAATTCCCTGTTTTCACGAATCAAAAATCTAATTTCCATCACAGTTTTCATTGTGTCACATGTCATGTAGTTGTGTGTTCAGTGTGAGATGCACTTTGTCATTTGGAGAGATGAACGTGGGCCGTCATGACGGAGCGTTGGAGGCAGTGTGACAGCGCTGTCAACAGCACCGCTACATGGACACACAGACAATCTGATGTAAATAGTGTTTTTATGCAGCTGAGTGTCATGTTCAGTGCATGTTATTGTTGATCAGATGATCATGAACTAATAATAATATATACGGCAGCACTGAGGAATACTACTAGATGTTTTACAAGTGAGCATGAACTGATGAAATGGAGAGGAAAAAAAGAGGAGAGGCAGAGAGTGATGGAAACCAGGGGTAGATCAGGCAATAATAGCTTTCATTTACATTGATGATGCAGCTGCCATGTGCATCAAAACATCATGTCTGGATTCAGTGACAAATTATTACAAGGTAGTGTTTTTATCCTATTCTCACAATATGGGAAATGTAGTAGCAGGAAACATGGTGCCCAATGAGGGAGGGGTTTAATCTCTCATTCATCAAATATTAATTTCATGACTAAATTAAAATTGTCAGAATAAACCAGTTGAGAGACTGTGTCTCCAAACATAGTGGAGGCTTCCTGAGGTCCCTGTCAGCCCCTATAGGCAAACAATAAGTTAGTCCTTCTGCACTTTAAAATGACAGCCATGCTAATGTTAACTGCAGTTTTCATTCTTATTAAAATCTAACCTATGCTTCCATTTTTCACTTGTATCAGGTTAATTATGTTATATTTATATGTATTATATATTTATATATTATTTTTCATTTCATTTATATTAGCATATGAAACAATGGAGCTCAGAATATTGGGTCATAAAGCCTTCATTAGCCATTTAGCTAGTATAGTAGTATTAACATAATAAATAGGGACTAGTTCTATTTCCAGATTTTGTGCAGTTATATTTTCATTACATAAATAATATGTCAGTGGTGTAGTGGAGGGCAGGAGCAGTTTGCAGAGTACACCCTGCTCCTCCTCTGTAAACCAGCATCTCCATCCACCTTATCAACAACCACCCAACACTGAATATAATAACAGATTAGAGATTTGCTCATTCAGCTGCATCATGCAGCAGGGCTTACAGGCTTAGCTGTGATTTTGATCACACACACAGATTGGAAACACAGTTGGCTCATTTCACATGAGCCAACTGTTGCACTATGTCTGCTCGCTGGTTGTTTTCCTCCATAACTAGCTCATATTTGAAGACAATGTCACTTATATGATATCATTGTGTTAATTGGACGTGCTCGGTGATATGCAGCCACAGCGCTGGGAGGCTGCACACCACGCCACGTTTCACAGCGCTGAGCTCATGATGACAGGACGCTGACGCCTGCGACCAAGACCTGTCTGACAGCCAGCACAAATTACCATCATTGTGATGATTTAATAGTAAGCTGATTGTCTACATGTGTCTGTACATGTGTAGCAGCAATGAGCCAGTGGTTAACACCAACCCTTCAGATACGCTCAGCATCTCAGCTTTGCTGAATGTAATGAAGTAGTTTTGTTGTCAAAGTAAACCTGAAAACTAAGTAAACTGGCATTTGAAGTTTATGACATGTGTCAAACTGATGCTAGAGGTGCATTTCCAGCTTGGTAGTTTGGAACATAGGGCCACTGACCAACTCTTGTTGTGACCCAGTGGGCTTGAATTGATATGAAAGCTGATAAATGCATTATTATTCAGTGTTCTGGTCTATTTTCTGTCATCCCTGCTGCCCAGTTAGACCTGGATGGTTTCACATCGACAAAAACCTTAATTTCCTGTCAGTGTCACTCTTTTCTTCACCTTTTTCTAAAGCTAAATTTTGTGAAATGACCCTGAAGTCTTTAAATGCAAATGCCTGCTCCTGCTAGCATCCCCTGCCAGGAGAAGATTAGGCAGAACAGACTCAGCTGGAAATAGTCTGAAGTTAAGATTGTGCTGTGAACGGGTGGGGGGTTGATTCAAGTCTGACAACTCAGATTCTGTTCCTAATCATACGAAGAATTATTGTTATTTAGTGAGGTTTTCAGTGTCACGGTCTTCTATTTTTAAAAGACAAAAATGACAGCTCCTTATTCCTCCTGCCATGGTTACAGTAGACTCATTGCATTGTTCACTTTTGGGCTTTTATAGTCTAGATTTGAACATGGTTCAATATGTAACCATGATCGGAATGTCATGGTTACATATATGTCTTTATAGATCTTTGCTTTTGCTTGGATTTGGTGAGGTTAAGGAGTCCCTAGCTCATTTAAATTCCATTAATTATTTAATGGCTTCACACAGTGGCTCTGGCTTATTTTTTCTTGCTGTCTCCAACATGGTAAGCGTTCAGAAATCCCTCATCCAGGATGTTTGATGTGAAATGGTCACATACAATGGTCTGACCATGCAGCTCTTCAGCCATGCACAGCACCACCCAGCCCCCTCCAGGTGCTCCTCCAGGAGGTTTCTCAGTGTGAACTGGTGTGAACTGCTTCACATGCTGCTCATATCTGGATCCTATTGTTTGTTCAGTTTGTTTGGTATTGTCTGTGAGGACTTCGCTCATGAAATGGAGCGTTCATTCAGTCATTGCTCCCACACATCCATGATTCCTCCCTGTTTCAAAGTGCATGACACGGTAAAAGCCATGCAATATCTTAGTGGCTTAAAATATCCCAGTGTCAGCATAGTAAAAGCTGCTGTTGTTTCACTTTTTGACTTGGACACTGTGACTGACGCCTGATGTAGGATTGCAAGAATATTGCATCAAAGTCTACCCAAATGTTCCCATACAGTCCAAGTAGGAAGAGGGACCATAGTAACTTTCAAATTTCTGGCAGGTGACGTGTCCCCTGGTCGGCTTAGTGAGAGCAGAATCTGATGGTTGAGACTGAACATGACCTCAAAGGTTTCACTGTGATCAGAGGAGGATGCCTCATGATCAGCGTCCAGTCTGTCACACACATTGTCCTCCATGACACTGTCAAAGAAGTGGAACTAACCTCACTGGCAGAAAACCTTTGTGAGGAGAGCACACAGAGAAACGCTGCTGTGTGATCTGTCAGGGGTGACCACACCACTGTGGTATGGTTATGGCACGTCAGGTCCCTGAAGATGATAAAAGTGACTGTGAGAGTGACCTCAATATCAGCCACACCAAAACAAATGGTGTAAAATCTGTTTGATGCATTATAAAGCAAAAACAGTGAAATGGTTAAATAAAAACATATAGTATATAAGGAAAATTCATGAAATATTAAGTAAAAACAATTGCTCAGAGATGTCAAGCACATCATATTTGTTTTGTCAGTTCTACCGTTGAAACATATATTCTGTATATCCCCTTTGATGCTTCTAGATCCCTCTGTATGTAACACATGCTTTAAATAACAGCGCTGTGCTGTACAGGCTGTATAAATCGAGTTTCTTTGCTGTTCTCTGGTTTTCCTGCTCTTATGGAGAAGGTCATGTCAAAGAAGATGAATCATGGTTGTGCCACTGCTGCTGACATTCTGCTGCCTTTGCCCTGCTGGAAAAAAAACTGAAATGAACAGGAGTCAAAACTGGATACATTTGGCTTCAATGGCTTTTCGTCATGTCCTGACCTCACTCACTGAAACATATATTCATCTGTAGTGAAGCCCAAAGAGCTTTCTCAGGCTTTAACTGTGTGGCAATACCTTGACCCTGCAGGCTGTTCCTCAGAATTATGTTCTCAGTGAATAATTCTCCAGCTCACGATTCACAACCAAAGTCACGGTGCCAATGCAGCAAGGAAAGTGTCATTTATGGAGCCTTGTGGAAAGTAAAGGCTGGTGGTGGGCTGGCTATCAGGACGTTCAGGAGCCAGTGTGTGCTCCATTACAGAGCCTGTCAGACTGGGACAGGCTAATGCGACAGGAAGTATCAAACAAACAGTGGTTCCATTATAAAATCTGTTCTTATGTTTGATGCCTGAATTTATTTACAATTATAAAAGTGATTTCATACTGATGCTAAATGGAGATTGTTAATTTGTCCATAGCCCTAACCCTAACCCTAACTAAGACTGAATGTCTATTTTGCCTGAAAATGTGGCTTGAAAAGCATTAAAAAAATCAACGATGGCAGGACTTGACCAAACCAGATACACTGTTAGTGAGGAGCATACCTAATATTTATATCATATTTTCAACATGGCTGCAGGGCATTGGATCAACATGTACTCCATGTGAACCCGTTGCTGAGTGATTACTTTGTCGCGTGAGCTGCGTTGGGGAAGATTGCAGACATTTGAGAGAGCTGCTTGTAATATTTTGTCATTTCATATTAAATGCTGTGCTCAGGGATCATGGTTGCAGTCGAGTCAAATTAATGGCAGGCAGCTCAAGAAGCAATGTGATCTTTGCACATCATACGAGTGATAGTTTCTGTTCAAATTCAACACAATGGCTGCTGTTATTCTGGGACAGCTCTTCAATGTTGAATTTCAAAGCACAGCCGTCTCCCACTGAGACTGAGCTGCTTGAATGAATTCACCAATGTTTCAGCGTTCACATTCCTCTCTGTGCTCTTTGATAACGCTCCTAATTTAGCAGCAGTCAAGTGTTTTATCTTTAGTGACCAATCAAGCATCATCTGTTTTCATTTTGAGCCCCATTGTGTTCATGTCAGATCCTTTTCACAGAGCTGAATATTAACAGATGGAGGGATGAGAGAACGAGCGAGGAGGAGAGGGACAATAAACAACCTCTAAGTCTGATGAGAGCCACCTAGTGAGCACCAATAACTGCACAACACTATGTCATCATAAGTCCACAAAATGTATTGTAATATGGATATATATTTGTATGCATGTGAGGTGGAATTAAATGTGTGTGAAGGAAGACTAGGATACTACTGAGATACTACTAAGATACTACTGAGATACTACTGAGATAATACAAAGATACTACTGAGATACTACTGAGATAATACTGAGATAATACTAAGATACTACTGAGATACTACTGAGATAATACTAAGATATTACTGAGATACTACTGAGATAATACTAAGATACTACTGAGATAATACTAAGATACTACTGAGATACTACTGAGATAATACTAAGATATTACTGAGATACTACTGAGATAATACTAAGATACTACTGAGATAATATTAAGATACTACTGAGATACTACTGAGATAATACTAAGATACTACTGAGATACTACTGAGATAATACTAAGATATTACTGAGATACTACTGAGATAATACTAAGATACTACTGAGATAATACTAAGATACTACTGAGATACTACTGAGATAATACTAAGATATTACTGAGATACTACTGAGATAATACTGAGATAATACTAAGATATTACTGAGATACTACTGAGATAATACTAAGATACTACTGAGATAATACTAAGATACTACTGAGATACTACTGAGATAATACTAAGATACTACTGAGATAATACTGAGATACTACTGAGATAATACTAAGATAATACTGAGATAATACAGAGATACTACTGAGATACTACTGAGATACTACTGAGATAATACATATATACTACTCATATACTACTGAGATACTACTGATATAATACTAAGATAATACTAATTTAATTCTTGAGATACTACTGAGATAATACTAAGATAATACTGAGATACTCCTGAGATAATACTGAGATAATACTAACATAATACTGAGATAATACTAAGATACTACTGAGATACTACTGAGATACTACTAAGATACTACTGAGATAATACTAAGATACTACTGAGATACTACTGAGATAATACAAAGATAATACTAAGATACTACTGAGATACTACTATGATAATACTAAGATAATACTGAGATAATACTAAGATAATACTGAGATAATACTAAGATAATACTGATATACTACTGAGATAATACTAAGATACTACTGAGATAATACTAAGATACTATTAAGATACTACTTGAGCTACTACTGAGATAATACTAAGATACTACTGAGATACTACTGAGATACTACTGAGATAATACTGAGATACTACTGAGATACTACTGAGATAATACTAAGATACTACTGAGATAATACTAAGATAATACTGAGATACTACTGAGATAATACTGTGATAATACTAAAATAATACTGAGATATTACTAATATACTACCGAGATACTACTGAGATGATACTAAGATACTACTGAGATACTACTGAGATACTACTGAAATAATACTAAGATACTACTGAGATACTACTGAGATACTACTAAGATACTACTGAGATAATACTGAGATACTACTGAGATACTACTGAGATAATACTAAGATACTACTGAGATAATACTAAGATAATACTGAGATAATACTAACATAATACTGAGATAATACTAATATACTACTGAAATACTACTGGGATGATACTAAGATACTACTGAGATACTACTGAGATAACACTGAGATACTACTGAAATAATACTAAGATACTACTGAGATACTACTAATATACTACTGAGATACTACTGGGATGATACTAAGATACTACTGAGATAACACTGAGATACTACTGAAATAATACTAAGATACTACTGAGATACTACTGAGATACTACTAAGATACTACTGAGATAATACTGAGATACTACTGAGATACTACTAAGATACTACTGAGATAATACTAAGATAATACTGAGATAATACTAACATAATACTGAGATTATACTAATATACTACTGAGATACTACTGGGATGATACTAAGATACTACTGAGATACTACTGAGATAACACTGAGATACTACTGAAATAATACTAAGATACTACTGAGATACTACTAATATACTACTGAGATACTACTGGGATGATACTAAGATACTACTGAGATACTACTGAGATAACACTGAGATACTACTGAAATAATACTAAGATACTACTGAGATACTACTAAGATACTACTGAGCTACTACTGAAATAATACTAAGATACTACTGAGATACTACGAAGATACTACTGAGATACTACTGGGATGATACTAAGATACTACTGAGATACTACTGAGATACTACTAAGATACTACTGAGATACTACTGAGATACTACTGAAATAATACTAAGATACTACTGAGATACTACTAAGATACTACTGAGATAATACTAAGATACTACTGAGATACTACTAAGATACTACTGAGATACTACTGAGATAATACTGGGATGATACTAAGATACTACTGAGATAATACTGAGATACTACTGAGATAATACTGAGATACTACTGAGATACTACTAAGATACTACTGAGATACTACTGAGATAATACTGGGATGATACTAAGATACTACTGAGATACTACTGAGATAATACTGAGATACTACTGAAATAATACTAAGATACTACTGAGATACTACTAAGATACTACTGAGATACTACTGAGATAATACTAAGATACTACTGAAATACTACTGAGATAATACTAAGATACTACTGAAATACTACTGAGATAATACTGAGATAATATTAAGATACTACTGAGATACTACTCAGATATTACTGAGATAATACTCAGATACTACTGATATACTACTGAGATAATACTAAGATACTACTGAGATAATACTGAGATACTACTGATATAATACAAAGATACTACTGAGATATTACTGAGATAATACTAAGATACTACTGAGATATTACAGAGATAATACTAAGATACTACTGAGATAATACTGAGATACTACTGATATAATACAAAGATACTACTGAGATATTACTGAGATAATACTAAGATACTACTGAGATATTACAGAGATAACACTAAGATACTACTGATATACTACTGAGATAATACTAAGATACTACTGAGATATTACAGAGATAATACTAAGATACTACTGAGATAATACTGAGATACTACTGATATAATACAAAGATACTACTGAGATATTACTGAGATAATACTAAGATACTACTGAGATATTACAGAGATAATACTAAGATACTACTGAGATATTACAGAGATAATACTAAGATACTACTGAGATAATACTGAGATACTACTGATATAATACAAAGATACTATTAAGATATTACAGAGATAATACTAAGATACTACTGAGATATTACAGAGATACTACTGTATCATGCTGAGGCTTTCCATCACTGTTCCTCGTTGGCTGATGTGCACATTTTAATAACAACATGGAACTGTTTTCAGCCTCTAGCCTCAGTTAATAATCAAATATACCAACTTTTATAAAGAAAGTCACTGACTCATAAGATTTTTATCTCTGGATGAAAGTAAAATAATTATTGCTACAGTAAACACAAATACAAACATAAAGTGGGACCAGAATCAACAGATAACAGTGTAATAAACTAACTGAACATGTGGTCCACTTTATAACTAAGCCTGACAACACATCCTGTGTGCTGGAGCTGAATTCAGGACCTTTTAAGATGGTTTTGAAGGGAAAAAGTGTGAAAAAAAACAGTTTGACAGAATGCTGAAAATGTGGATGAGATGAACAGAAATAACACTCATCAGTTGTGTCAGACAGGACAGACATACAGTACAACAGTCTTTGATGAGATTTTTTTTCTTCTGTTTTCTTTGTAGTCCTTCATCAGTCAGTAGTTTCACTGAAGGAGAGGTGCAGCTTTATAACGTCCTCTCAGTGTGTCTTCCAGCTTTGTGCTGCTCTGTCTGGACGTCCACACTGGAACAGAAGCCCTTTTGTATCTTTCTCCTTCTCTTTCTCCCTTTCTTTCTCATCCTCCCTCTCCTTCTCTTCGTCCTGTTCCTCTACTTTTCTCTTGTAAGCCTTTAATAGTGATTAACTGTGCTGAATGTGTCCCGGTGTCTCCTCTCACTGGGAGGACAAATGCTTTCACTGAACCCAGTCCTGCACTGTTAACGGAGCTACTGAAGAACGGTCAGCATACTCTATGGGAATGTGGTTTGGTGTGTGTGTGTGTGTGTGTGTGTGTGTGTGTGGACTCATGTTACTGATGATGGAGCTGTATGTGACAGGACTTTGGATCCATCCCACTAGTAGAGATATGTTATAAAGGTGCAGTGTTTTCACCCATAGACAAACAAAAGTTTCCAGCACAATAGAAGCTGCTGAAGCTCTTTACCCACTCATGTCTCAGCACTCTGAGAAAAGAAATATGGGGGAACTGTGACACTGGGAGGAAACTGGGAGATAGATGGTAACGAAAAGTTTCTGTGAAAATCATGAGGATGAAGCTATAATGTAAAGCACGTCAACATGATGGACTGAATCAGCTTCTTCAGTCTTTAGTCTTCAAACAGCAGCTGGTGGTGCCTTTAATCAAACTGTCCTCTGACTCCAACAGAGGAGGAATCATTCTTCTGTGATGAGTGACAGTCCAGCCTCCCAGAAAAGCATAGGACATACTGTGTTTTACTGATGGCTGAAAGGGATGTTTGGGTTTTTTCATTGGGGTTGTATGAGGCACTGACCCATAGTATTTGTATGTGTATTAACTACTTGTAGATGACGATTGGTGCACCAACAGAACAGCAGTACAGTGCTGTGGACGGCAGACATCTTGGTTCTGACGGGGAAGTGAACTGAAATTGAAGCTTATCTCTGCTCTTTCCAAAACCGTCAGGCTCAGTTGATAAAAACAGCATAGATACATTTCACTTCCAGTTCAGTTTGTTATCAGTAAATATAGTAAATACAGCGAACACTTGAACAGAGAGCCTTTTGGGGCGGCAGGAGCTCAGTCTGTAGTGACTTGGGAATCGGAGGGTCGCTAGTTCAAGTCCAGGTCAGACCAAATGTGGAGAGTGGACTGGTAGCTGGAGAGGTGCCAGTTCCTCCTCCTGGGCACTGCCGAGGTGCCCTTGAGCAAGGCACCTAACCCCCAAATGCTCGAGGCGCCTGGATAAGGGGCAGCCCCCTCACTCTGACACCTCTCCTCTAGTGCATGTGTGTGTAATGTGCAACTGAAAAACTATACTAACAGAGTGAAAAAATGTAGTTTCCCTCACTGAGGGATCAATAAAGGAATTCTTCTTCTTCTTCTACTTTCTTTGGGGTGGCGAGGTGCTGCTGTCAGTTTCTCCAAGCTGAGGTGCCGTAGTAAATCATAAAACTTGACATTCTTTGATCCAGTCTACTTTTCACACTGAACGTGCCAAAGCAAACACCTTCAGTGATATTTAGCAGTGGTTCTTTACAGGCAGCAGCTCATTGGCTGCTGGATGCTGGATATGCTAATGTTCCAACCAAACTCATCTCTGAGCCTGCAGTCAAAGAAAAGTTCTCAGCAAGGCTGCAAGCAGCCCTTCAGTGTTTGAATAAGTCCCAAATCACCACGAGCACCTTCACAAGCAGATGCACACACTGCACTTATTTATGATAAAAGTCATTCATTAAAACTCACACAGCATTTACAATTTGCACCTTTCTAGGAAATGATGCTAATTTATGGTTTCTTAGGTTCAAACTAGTCATCAGCTCACAATCCCTTCATACATTATGAAAATCAGCCTGCAGAAACTTGAGGCTTTGCTCACAGTGAACACCATGTCTGCATTCAATTTTACTGACTGATTGAGAGTGTTGGTTTGTGGGAGGACACAGCAGATTATTCAGATCAAACTTCAACTACAACTGGATTACAACTCTATAAAGAGCAACAGCTGTCAGCTGCTCAGACAGGAAGTGTGTGTTTTCTTTCATCTGCTTTGGTCCATCAAGTCTGGATAGTAAGATGCAGTGGAGATGTCTGTGGCACTGTTGATCTAAAAATGAAAATAATAATAATAATATAACAATATTAATCTCACATACTAATGAAACTCTTAAGTCAAATGCACTGGAAAGGTGCAGTTGTTTTGCTTTGGCTTTTACGTACTTATAATATAGAGGTGCTAAATGAGATCTATCAAGATATGAATCATTCATCATAATAGACCCATAATAGACATATCTGAAGCCATGAAAAGTCACACATAGCACTGGTTCACTGATAGCTACACAGACTACATTAACATGTTTAAACAGTTAAAGTGCTAAAAGACAGTCGAGTCTAGTCTAGGCTTTAAACCATTTCAAATGACAGCTGGATGTGAAGTGTGTCAGTGTGGCTGCAGGGAAACAGGAGTTTCCAGGCTAATCTGGTTACATGTCCTTCATGACAAAGGATGAGCGAGGCAGAGGAAACGTCGCCTCCTCCGCTGCTGGCCTGTGATGTAGCCCACTTAGAAAATAATCATCTTCATAGAGTAATGGCTCATGAGGACACACAAGCCTCCTCCACTGTTGTAGATCTGTGGCTGACTTGGCAGCTTGACTCGAACTCATCTTCATCATCACTTCCCTTCAGCTTCACTTTTTTGGGCATAGCATCCAGTGTTTCTTTTTTAATTCATGATGATTTTTGGACTGTATGCTGACATTTAATTTGAAATGTTGTCTTTAGAAATTACAGGTCAAAAACGTAGGCACATGTTTTGAAGTGTAATTCAGAGTGTGAGTATCTGCCTGTGAGCCTGGAGGCTTAAACACTGAGGAAGCAGACTGGTCTCCTGTTGCTTGGCAGCCTGACCACAGCTCATCATCCCTCACTCATCTTCTGCAGATTTTTTCCCTCCTCATTTTAGGCTGTTTGCCTTTACATTTTTCTAGGGCCAAGCTGAATGTTCCAAAACTTTCACCATTGCCATGGTAACCATCCCCATATGTATGTAATAATAATTTCATTTAATAATGTATTAATAGTTTAATTTCCTAAATAGCCCATGGAATATTCATATTACTCATGTTCGGCATCAATTATTATTAGAGATGCTCCATATTGGATTTTTTTTTTGTTTTTGTTTCTGTACACTGTTACATTGTTTATATTGCATTTTTACACTACTCTGTACTGTATATACGTTTTAATACTGTGTATGGCTACTGAAGTGAAAGAATATCCTTCAGGATGAATAAAGTCTTATCTTATCTTAGCTTATCTTATCACTGGTCAAGATTTGGCAAATAAAACCATCATTAAATTATAAACTGGACTCAATCCACCCTGATCTTTTGTATGACCAAGAAAACACTGCAATTAAAACCAAAAAGCCGACCAGTTTCAGTCCAGACTAGTAGTTAGCATTAGCTCTCCTTTAAAGTGTGACAAGCTAATAACATGGCCGCCTGCTGCACCATGCCATGTTGCCAAACTTCCAATACCTTTGAACATTTCTCATCGAAGCTTCGCAGCCCAAGAAAAGGTGTTCAGGACGGCCCTAGTTTTGTTTATATCGTACCCCAAGGACTCCTTTAGTTTTACATCCTGATATATCCATAAGTGGGATTTTAAACAGGCTAAATTAATTGATTTGTTGACTATTCAAGGCAATAAAGTGATGTGATTTACCTCTATGCTCATGTCTCTATTACTGCTATATATTGCAGTCAGCTGGGAATGGTACGTTCCCATCTTTTTCATGTTAGGGCTGTAAAATCTCTGCAAGGTAATCATTGAAAAATACAACCTAAGCCCTCGTTATGAGAAGACATTGACATTCACACATTTAAGAGTGCGATATCTCATCATGTCATCATGAGGCAAATTGGCCTCAGTATTACAGCAGGATAAAAGTGACCTGGCATGTTGCTTTTGTCATGGAAACCATGGTAGCGCCTCATCTCTCAGCTTTCAGCATCATTTGGTGGAAATGAGAAATGTCGACTGGGAATTCGAAGAAGTGAAGCTGAAGGACAAATTATTACACTTCTTCTTCCCAGTGCTTGACAAAGGAAAATGTAATATCCAAAATGTCCCAGCCTGATAAGGAGGCGGCTGGATGATGAGCCATCCTAATCGCTCTCCAAGCTTTCCAAGCTAACACTAGTTTTATCCTCCTTTCATGTAAAGTCTCATTAAATTAGTTATCCAGCTCCTGTGCTTCTAAGCATTCATGTGCCAGATGTTTTAGCACATTATCATTACCTTCTCAAACCTCTGAACTTTTTTCTGCCACATTATGGGAGGCATTGAGTGGATGTCCTTTGCTGGGATGTTATTGATGAGTTGTTAATGAAAGGCCTATTAAAGGCGAGCATATTGATCCACTGAGGGCCTGATGACAGTATCACTGCAACAGTGACACCACTAGAGAAGACATGCTCTGCCAAGAGGCCCAAGAGCAACGACACAATAATCATTTCATATGTTGCTCCACCCCTCATGTCACTGTTTTTTAGATCATATCTCTGTTACGTGTGAGTGGTTGTCTGTCTCTATGTGTCCTGTGATGAACTGGACACTTGTCCAGGGTGTACCCTGTCTTTCACCCTAAGACAGCTGGGATAGACTCCAGCCCCCCTGACCCTATGAGAGGAAAAGACGGATGGATCTCTGTTACATTTCTCTCTTTCTTCTTAATCTCACATTTGTATGCAAATGACCGTTGTTACGTTGAGAGTGAGTTACACCGAACAACCTATAATGTCATCGTTTACAGTGATTTATGCTGTTGATATGATCCCTGTCTGCTCTATAGTGTGTCATGGTCGCCCTTTAGTGCTGTGGAAAAAACCCAGCTTCTGACCTCACCCCATTACCCACCACATACATAGACTGCACATGCATGAGCAGTATTTTGAAACATATAACAATCTTTCCTGCCTTTCACATAAAACCTACAGTAGCAGGTATAAGACTAATGTACTGTATGAAACTGTAGTGAGTAAAGATATAGGCTAGACGAAATGATTGAGCAACAGTCTCATCAAACTCTCGTACAGAATGTGAAAAAGCTTCGTCTCTCTCATCAAAAGCAGATCAGAAAAAAGCGAGGAAGTCTTACTTCAGCCTATACATTTGCGTGTCTCCCTGAGTTTTCTTTTATTTAAATTTCGTTGCTCAACAGAAGATTCAGGTTTGTGTTTGGTGCCATTGTCTGGCTGGATAATAAACAATCAAATGTGGAAGTGCACATTTATTGTACACTGCATGAATATCAGCACATGAGCATTTCTAGTTAACTTACCTCACAGTAAAATATGATAAATAAATAAATGTCATATGTATTGTGAGCTACTTTACAGTGTGTTGGTGTCTGATAAGTCTTCTAAACGTTGAATCTGTCTCTCAAATTGGGTCTCTCATGATGTTTTTACAGCAGACAGGTTTCTGTCTAGAAGCCCACTTACACACTGCAGAACTCTGTAAGTGTAATTTGCTGCATTCATACTGCCCTCTACCTTCACAGCCTTTGCAGAGTGTGCAGCAGGGAATCCGCCACAGCAAAGCTCTGCCAGCACACTTCCTGCTGCCTGAGCTCTAATGACAGTGTAGAGCTTCAGACCAATGTATGGTTTCATTTCATCTATTTCATTATATATGGGTGTCTTATTTGTTAAAAATAAATATCATGTCTTAATGCACCACATCTCAAGTAGCTGTATGAACAGCACCTGTCTCTCACCTGTGTCATCAAACACTGAGCATCTCAAAGTTGTTCTGCATGTTAACACATTACTGTGGAACAGAAATAATGCACTTTGCATAAGTGAACAGATGTACAGGATATATATGGCAGTATGAGAATAAATATGTACATCAAGGAATAACGCTAAGATGTAAACTACAGCACCTGAGAACAGGAGGGACAAACCTCCTGAGCCACCTCCCTTTATGCCTCCATTGTTACAGAACAACAGAAACCAGTTTCTTTCTGACATATCTGGTGTGCAGCCTTTAATACTGAGCTGAGCTACCGCATGAGCCTAAAATTAATATCATTTTAGGTGTAAAATGTACAGAACTATAGTTTGTTATTTGTTGAACATGCCCATATCAAAAAGGTTTTAAAAATAAGTTTGCACGTCTGTAAATTTACATACAAAGTGGTGAAATAGATATCATCACACTCTTCAGAGACATTAAACAATTTCCAAAGGAGTTGGACATGGTTAGACTCTTCCTGAATGCAAAACACAGCAAACAGCTAGATTACTTTTATGTGTGAGCTACTGCAACCACTTCTAAACTGAGCTAATACAGTTTGTAGGAGGAAATCACATCACACATGACTCTAATCCCCCTCCCTGCCATTTAGCATTTTTATCATTTAGCATTTTTAAACACATCTGCAGTGTCTAGCCACTGGTTATGCAGAACTGTTCTCCATCAAATGGTTATATATAAACACCCTATGTCACTAAACTCTTTTTGTTTATTATGGGATAATCTGTGTATACTGTGTGTATATATATATATAATGGGGTATTAATAAAAAAAACTATTGTATTCTATTTATCATTAATTCACATATTTCTAGATCTTTGTACATTTCTCCAGCATGATACTGGTAAGAGTGCAGGAACAGCACAGTATATGTATTCATGTATTAGTACTTCTCAAATGTTATTATGTCTCTTTTTCAAATTTCCAGAAAGCTCTTCTGACAATTAAAAAAAACAACATAAACATGTAATAATCCATCCAAAAGAATATTCTTTCACTAAGACATAAACAGAGAGCACAATGACATTTAAATTCATCGTCACAATGAATAACCATGTGCTTACAATACTGTGGCAACAGAGAGCCTGTATTAGCTGTGTGTGTGTGTGTGTGTGTGTGTGTGTTGTTACAGTGTGTAAAACCTAACCACTGTGAATTACAGCGAGAGACCAGTGCCAATGAGACACACACACACACACACACACAGCTAAAACAGGTTAGGTGAGTGCAGGTTGGAGAGGAGGAAGGGCTATGCTAATGTCAGTACACAGGGAGCGTTCAGGTAGAGAAAACACAGTGAGGGCAGACTAACAGGTGTGAAGGTGAGCACTGAGGGCAAGCATTTACTGTCGACAGGTGAGCAGTCAGAGAGGTGCAGGTAAATAGTCATAGCAGTAACCAAGCAGTGTGTTTAGTGGGCAGGTAGTGTCAGGTAAACAAGCACTGCTCTCGCTGTCTGCTGGAGGGAATTATCAGGAGAAACACAGAGAGAGGCCTTTATCCTCTGCTGCTCCTCTTTGGGACAAACACTGAGGCAACTACTGGGCCGTTCAACCAGCTCAGCTCTGTAAGGTAAATGTACACCTCCGGTTTGCTGTCAGCTCAAGTCTGTGAACGAGTGTGAATGATCACAGTGATAGTTCCTTTCTTTCCTCCACCCATCGCTGGCTGTGTTTACATGCTGCTGGATAACAAGTCATTCAGGTTGACCTCTTTGCATAAATCCCTGCTGCTCTGAGATTCAGTGCAGTGCTGCCTTCTTTATAGGTGGCTGCCAGTTCACAGAGTGTCATGTTGATGTCAAAATCTATGCATTAATGCAGTGTGACTATGATGCTGGAGCTGGTTATTGCTGCTCAGCTCAGTTTCATTTGCTTATGATGGGAGCTGGTAGTGAGTGAATAGGTGCCCTGGTTACCGTGAAACACAGTGAACCAGACCAGCGCTCTGTGACGTACCTGTTTGTGCCCTGCTCTCCAGATGATCCTCGTTCATGAGCAGAGGGCCAGAGGGAGGGTACAAGGACCTGCAGCAGGATGTAGTCTACCTGCTGGGGTTTTGTCTTACAGTGTTTTGCATATGTCAGTGCTAGTACGTACACACACATGCACAGAGACTGGAGCTGGTATTTCATTTAACAGGTGCAGTGTCTGCAGGTATCAGGTAGCACTGCATCCCTCTGTGAGAGAGAGAGGATCTAAAGCATATTACTCATTTATCTAAATGAAAGAAGCACAGAGGAAGCACAGATTTATACTTCTATTTCAATACTTATAAGAAATATTTCTTCACAATTCCACTTTTACTATGTATATATATATATATATATATATATATATATATATATATATATGTACTATAAATATTATTGACATTTTGGATTTCTAATAGAACATGTTTACATACATATATGTTAAAAAATGAAACTATCTGTCTGAATATATTTGTATTCACCTTCGTCATGCTCCATTTCAGCGCCTCTCTCTAAGGACTCCTTCCAAGAAAAACCCAGTCTGTTTGTTTGACTTCAGTCTCCATCCCTGAGCAGCTCTGCTCAGTTTATTTGAGTTCAGCTCTTTTGCTCTGTCCAGCTGTCTTCTTCAGTAGTTCTGCTTAGTAGCTCTTCATGTTCAGTTTCTTCTTTGTTCTGTTCATGTCGTTCTGTTGCTTCTGTTTTGAGTAACTGTTGTCACTCAGCACCTTGGACCGTGAGAAACATTTCATTCCTGTGTACTTGCAGAAATAACAATCACAAACTTGAACTTGAACTTGAATCGGCAGTGGTTCTGCCTTCCTGCATCCGTGTTGTTGCCCTCTTTGCAGTTTAGCTGCACTTCTGCCACTGACTGTGTAGTTGTGACAATATAACTTTAGGTTGTATATAGCACTTCAACCTACATACATAACTTATATACACTTACATGCCTTGATGACATGCTAGATAATATATAAGAGGAGGAAGGAGACATTATGAAAAAAGAGTACTTTTACTTTGAAAAATGAGTACACTTTGCTGATTATACCACTGCAGTTTAATATGCAACAGCTGTGAACACAATGAAGTGAATGAGGAGAAAGACCACCATCAGCTGGAACCAAGCAGCGATTCAGAGAAATAAATATTTTTGATTCTTCTAAAGCATAAAGGAACATAAATCTGCACAACCCTGTAGAAGGTGCAGAGTTTCTGGAGTTTTTTGGGTGAATTTTCATGCAGCAGAGGATGTAAAGACAGGAGCAGGGCAGCTCACAGCGATGTCACTGACCTGTTGTCATTCATCAAATATGACCGCTTTGTATCTAAAGGGGAAATCACACCTCAGTATCAAGCGTCTTGGGGCACAACAGAGAGGATGACCTGAACGGGCTGCACACCCTGCACTCTGCTGTTTGCTGGGGTCATCAAACCAACCAGGAGAGTCCAGAGCTCAGCCAAATAAGACGACAAGAGAACAGGCATCTCTTTTTTGAGGCGTGATACACTGTGATCATTTTTTTGATGCAACAGTGAAGCTTCAAGAAGAGAGGTGGGCAGTCAGAAGGGAGAGAGAGTCCTTCCACACTGGATCACTTCACGTCTTATTCACTTCACGCCAGCCTCTTCCTCAGAATCTGTTAGTGTTGCATGACGACAAGGAGCAGGCACAGGAGGTCACCTTTACACCCTGAACAGTTCAGTGTGGACCAATCCTGAATGCACAAAAACGCTGAATAAGACAGAAACACAGCTGTGTCAGAAATCACTTAGCAAGCACAGAGATGAATTGTATTAGCTTTCAGGGGTATGGCTGTTCATTTAGTAAGATTTCCAGTAAACTGCTTGTTTAGCCATAAAATCTAAAGTCAACATCAGATCCGACTTCAAACTTCAAAAGCAGTGAAATAAATGATGAAGTGCAGGTCATACTGACAGCACATTCTCATCCCCAACTCGTGAAATTTAGCAGGATCTCTTCAGTGGATTCCAGTGAGGAGAGAGCGTGTACAGACACATAGAGACAGAAACCATTCAGACTCACATCCAGGTCAGATCAGAACCTGAGACCCTCTGGAGGAAATCATTTTCCTTTTGGTAGTAAGGTTGAGAGGGCATATCACACATTAGCTTTATCTTAAAAAATCATTTAACCATATTTATTTTTATTATTTTATTATGTGGTTGGTGTACATTTTTCTCCAGTGCCTTCACTTCAGTACAAATGCTACATTAATATTTCCAGCTTGCTAACATTGTTTTGCACCTGCACGGCTCTTTGATTTTCCCCAGCTCTCTTTTCTCTCTCAGCTTTTTTTCTCCTCTTAATACTATCTGACATTCCTTACCTGCAAGCTGACGCGCTATCACCTGTCGTCTATTCGCTTTTACTTCTGCAACACAATCTGATGTGTCTCTCAAACAACAAAAGGGAACAGAGGAAAAGACGGGGAGGGTGGAGAGGATGGGAGGCTGGTCTGAGCTACAATATCAGACAGTCCAGCACTTTTCTTTGTTATCTGCTCTCCATGTGGGAGAAAAGCATCCTGCCTTCTTTATTATCATCAAGCAAAGATAAGGATGGCCCTGACTACTCATCCCTGCACAAAGGCAAGCTGATACCTCAAGGCCGTGTGTGTGTGTGTGTGTGTGTGTGTGTGTGTGTGTGTGTGAGAGGCCATGTCTTGAAGCCTCAAAACTCTTGGGGATATATTCCCCTTTTATTTTCTTACAAGATGATAGTGCTGCTGTGACTTTGTTGATGGTTAGAGATGTACTGGCTAGCACTCTCCTCCGGTGGAGCTTAGAGGCTTCAGAAAAGACTGAATTCAAACGTATTCAGCTGCTTTTTCCAAATATAATGACACTGTTTGTCAAGGTATATACGGCAGACTGTTGTTCAGTTTCATCTTCCTGGTTGGGGAAAAACACTGCACACACACACACACACACACACACACACCTAAAGAGAGTGGTTCAACATTGAAAATTCAGGATCTCCATGAGCTGGTTTTTCACGAAGCAGTTACTAAAGAGACAGACAACAATGAAGAAACAGAAGGAAACTGAAAAAGGTTGGGCTTTACTAATACTTTTCAAGAAGTATAACACAGTACTATAGTACCTACAGTGGTGTAGGCCACATTAGGCTAATAAAAAGCTTTATGTGGGATCAGCCTCACCACACCATGTATAAGCTGTTGTATGAGATGGTTGATGAGACACAGGTGGTGAGTAAATGATAAGTGACTTTTGTTCTGTTGGTTCAATCCACCTTTGATCACTCTGTGGCCTCTCATGGACGATCAGAAACATATCTGTGACATTTCAAAAAAACATAACTAATCAAGAAGATAGTTTGTCCTTTGTTTGTTGCAGCCTATGCAGAATGCAGATAATATTCACAGGTCATCTTTCACATGGAGAAAGTGCACTAAATGAATTCATTTCCTTCAGAGAGCTGAGTGATGTCAGTCGAGGACAGCTGATCTTTTGTTTTGCTCATTAAAACTCAAAATGTGACTGTCGACTGGGAGAAAGAAAAAGCACAACAACAAATGTGTGGCCAAAATCCTCAGTGATCCGTCTGGGAATAAATGCTTTTCAAGTTGTTTGCTTTACGAACAATGGAGATGGAGTTCTAAGGCAGCTAAATTGACTGAAGAGGAGGTAAAAAGTGTTGAGGCTGCTGTAGTGATTAATTTGGATGTGTGATATTGTGTCTGTGGAAGAGGAATTGTTGCATTATCACACTGTGTGAGAGCTGTGATGGTTGTGAGCAGGCAGCCATAAGACTGCACCTCCCCTCCACTGTGTTGTCGAGCCTCGACCTTTCCTCTCCTCATTAATTCATAATGCTGCCTGGTGTCTCCTGCATGTTAATTCAGAGAAAGCCTCAGCAAATGGCTCAAATAGAAGAACATACTGTAGGCAGGAGTGATCCAGATGATTGAAGTGTTCCCAATGCAACAACCAAACAATCATTCAAAAAAGGTCAACTTTCTTTTCACACCTGTGACATTTCCTCAGTTTGTTTTTAGACGGTGGGAAATTCAGCCTGAGCTGAATTTAAGATGAGGAGTTTCCAATTCCAGAAATGCTGTCCTGTCGATGTAGATTCTGCTACCTCCTTCACATTGTTCATGTTTTATGTACACCACAGCCACAGAAGGTAAAATAATTATATATGACGATATGAAGGTTTTTGTTTTTTAACAGTCTTATATGTAGATGAAGTGTTGCCTGCCAGTTTAACTGAATAAATTGTTAGCCTGTCTAACAGTTAAAATGTCTCCTCATGTATTTGTATATCTTTTGCTCTTCACCACACATGCACCTCCGTCATAGACTGCATAAAACATGGACATAGTCTCTGTGACATCTCCCACAGTGGGTCACACTGTCTGGTATTCAAGGATGTACTTTGTCATTTTCTTTCTGGCATAAAACACACTGGCCTATCAAGTAGCTACTTCGGGATGAGGCAACAAAACATAAATAAATCTGGTCAGACCAGAGTGGACAGACTTCATGTCTACTTTATGCTTTCTGGCTGCATGAAACACGACACCTTGTATACTTTGTTAAACACAACTACTTTCACACAGTGTGAGTTCTTGTGAAATATGAGTGACATTTTACTCAACAACACCCCAAAGTATTTAAAGACACTGAACATCTCCTGTAAGGTGTTCGACCTTACCCATCCTTACTGTGTCCACGGTTGGTATGGAATAGTCTTGCCTCTCTTTCTTGCTGCTTCTCTTGGTCTGTAAATTGCTGCCTTCAACACTTTGAGCTGTGGGAAAGAAGTAAACGGGAGCAAATGAGCTCTGAAATACCGACTCCCAGACATACTCTGCATGACCTTTAGTTAACGGACAAACTGAGCTGCAGACAGAGTGAACACACCGGGCCACTCTCAGTGTGTGAATGAACGATGGAGGCAGGGATGTGTGGGGCAAATTTATTCACTTATTTTGTTCATTTTACTTTCATCTAAATATGAGATAGTCCTCTACGTCTGCAGGACCAAAGAGAATGAGTTTAATTATCTTTGTGTGGTGTACTGTCGTTTGCAGTCAGCCAGTGACCTTTGCTTCTGAATCAGTTAGTGCGTGCGTGCGTGTGTGTGTGTGTGTGTGTGTGTGTGTGTGTGTGAGAGAGAGAGAGAGAGAGAGAGAGAGAGAGATCACAGGAATGAGCATCCAACCATGATTCTGCCCAGAGCCCCTGTCACACTGCATGGAAACGCCAGGCGTCACAGTATGGGACCTTTAAAGACATATTTAACTGTTCTCCATGTTTTAATGTTGTCAAAGTCTTTCTTTGTTTGATGTCTGTCTATTGAACTGCAGTGTGGCTAAAGTAAGAGAGAGATCAGCAGACGCTTATGTGTACTAACTACATGTACGTTAGTGGCAAAGAACACTTGAGTTGGGGTAAGATAGATTAGTTTTTATGCTTAACCCCTTAAGATCTGGATATAGAAAAATCTCAAAAAATGTCATGTTGTTGTAGGAGACCTTTGGACATGGAAGTGCAGTGTTTTCTTTTTTAAAGAAATGTTGCCATTTGGCTTTGAGGGAGCAGAGTTTCCTGTATTTGTGCCCATTGCCTCAACAACAATCCATCACAGCTACAGTAAGGGTTCTGATGACCTGTTTTATTGCTCAATCATGATCCTTAAAGAAATCAATGAGCAATAAAGGCTTCACTGTGTTCAGCAGCTGCATGAAGTCACTGACTGTGTCTGTTTGGTGTTTGTTACTGAGTCAAATAGAAGCATTACAATCTTAAACAGTCTCACCAACTGCTGTATAAGAAAGGTTGGCATGCTTTTAACAGTCTATGTGGTAACTTCTGACATGTTTCTCTGAAAGCACTCTGCTGCTGAGACCATTCAGTGCACTTGACTCAAGCTGGCCTGCTAACACCAGCTCTCATGAACACCTGCCTGCACTGTACTGTACATGCAGACAGAATAGTACTAGTCAGAAACTACTCAATACTTGTTAAGCTGTCAATATTATTCCTGTGGAGGCTGGACACACTCACCACCACAGATTGATTAAGAGTTGAACACCTTTTAGTGTCTGTAGAGTCAAAGGTGAAGAGCAGAAGTTCTGTCTGCCTCCACTGACAGTGACAGCAGTTCAACTGGTAATATTTGAAATGTGATGCTACGCGCTGTTTGTGTGTGCTATGCTCAATCTTTTCAATAGGAGTGTCTGTTACACACCTGTGTACAGCAGGAACAGACAACACGACTTTTATTGACTTTCTGATGTTTTGCTACGTGATGAAGGTAAGCAGACTCACCCAGTCATCTTTTAAATCACCTCTACAGACATCATCATTTGACTAATAATAACAGAGTGTGTTATAAGTGCTCAGACTATATTCAGGAATGCCTCTCAGGGCATATTGTCACATTAATGTCAGAGTATGTCGTTCTCTTACAGGCAGTTTTGCATTCTTTTTTTAAATGTTTGAAAATGTTTGACATGATGTCGGCTGTCACTTCCTGACATGAAGCATGTAATTGTACTTCAAAGGAAATGGAAGTGAGTGTGGAAATAAAGCACACTTGACTGTGTGACAGCAAACGCTGTCATGTGTGACAACATGTCCTGACACAGAGCGGCTTGTCAAGCAGAATAACTTCAACTTCTGATAAATTATTAAGAGTTTAAAAAGGCCATTTTTAGAGAAACCTCTTTAAAAAGGTGTCACTATTAAGGTACTCTGCTCAGACACACATCAAGTGGAAAGAGACAATTAGTTCCAGCCTCTCATGTGTTTGCTTGTTTTTTTATAGAAAGCTGCTCCTACTGCTGACAGATTAAGACACAGCAAACTAGTTTAGCATGCGTGACATTAACCAGGATCTGGTTTACACACACACACACACACACACACACATGCGCCTCAGCACATACACTGATTAAAGACCACTTTATGTCCATTTCCTTTCCTCCATGTAGCTCCTCTTCTTCCCAGTCAATTTGACAAATCCATTAGGGCTCCATTACAGAGACTTTATGAAAAGGATCTACAGCACGGCGAGAAGCATCATAAATTCACCCAGTGATGATAATGACAGCCCTGAGGGGGCTTTAATGTGTGTGTGTGTGTGCGCTCACATGTGTGTCTATGATATGCATACCTGTGTGATTTCTGTCGGGACATTCACTATGTTTTTTCACCCAGCTTTCAGTCGGGCTTATGCAAACCATTATGACTTCAGATCTCCGCTTATTATCTGCCATCCACTGCAAACAATCTGCATTTCATCTATTTATAAGGACAACTCATATTAATTAACATTACTGTTAATGGACCAGGGTTTGCCTGCAGTGCATGTAGCCACATGATCACGTCTGATGCATGCAGAGCAGCAATAAGCTGTATGCACTTTTTTTGATTTTACAGATACAAACACATTATTTTAACCTCCTGTTCTCTTGTGATACGAAGAAACAGAAATTCACTGTACATGTGTTTTCAAAGAGACGTTCACTGAGTGGTTTCTCCATCTTTTCATTTCTCATTGTGTTGTGAACTTGAGTTGTTCAGTATTTCTCTGTTCATTTTGATCTCTGCCTGGAAACACTGTGACAAACTGAGACTTGAGTCTTAATGACAAACACACACACACACACACACACACACACAGACACACACAAACACACACACACACAGACACACACACACACACACACAGACACACACACACACACACAGACACACACACACACACACAGACATAGGTAGACACAGATGTACATACAAATTAATCATGTGCATGAAAATGTCAGAAGTGAATTGTGGCAGGTGGAAAATTGAGATTTCTCTTAAAACTGAGAAGTGGTGCTCTAAAAAAATAAATCTGCCACAAACAGAAAGTGGGTATTAGATAAACTGTCACAAAACTCAGCTTAACTGTTTTTGTCCATTTTGAGTCATATTTCTAGACCCACAGAATATTTTGTACTATGTCTCTGAAAACAGTGAATAGCTCAAATGAAAGAAGAGACTCTCTATTTCATCATGAAAAAAATGTTTGTTTTTACCTTGTTCCATTCTTGTTTTATCAGAGGTAGAGTAGAGGACACTTTCACCAAAATCACCACTTTTTCTCCAGATTCTCTTTGTTCTGCTCTCTAATCTCGATCGTCTCCGCTTCCTGTTTTTTAGATTTATACATATGGATGTGGGGTTTCTACTAGAACATGTTTACATGCTTTTATGAATCTGCCTTTGGGGGGGTTGGCTTCTGCCTGTCCAGGGTGGGCTTGTTTTTTGGTGAAACTAGCCTCTGCTGAACTTGGAACAAGGTAAAAACAAACACTTTCTACATGATGAAATAGAGTCTCTTCTTTCATTTGAGCTATTCACTGTTTTTAGTGTACAAAATTTGCTGAGGGTCTTGAAAGATGACACAAAAATCCTGACACTTGCCACTTTAGGATTTTAAAAGGGCTGGCATTCGATGAGTTAATAAAGTTAATTGTTGATCATTTCTTCCTCCTGCCCTCCTCACATCAGGTGATCCTACCTGGATCGTGCTGGATATAACGATAGCTTTACAAAACTTTTACATGCAAAGAGATCATAGTTTGGGTTGTCCACATGTTGAATTGTCCTTGGACAGATTCTCAACCTCAAATTGCTCCAGAGGGTTGAGCCTTCAGTATGTTAATGAGTATATAGATCACATATATCCATAAATAGCAGCCTCTGCTATCAGTGAATGGATGAGTGTGTGAATGGGTGAATGCTGGGATGTAGTGTAAAGGGCTATGAGGCACTAATGCAAATGCCAGTCCATTTACAGTGTTTACTGAGGTAATGACTGTCGTGACAAGTAGGGTCATTTTCTGACTTCTGCTGGTTTTCAGAAAGAAAGCAGCTTTAAGCCACTCCCAGCTCGGCTTCAGGCTGGAGGTCGTCCCTTAGTTGATGGTAAATGGTTTCATACACGTGGATTCTTTGAACTGCAATACATTATCATCATCTTATGACAATGAAATCATAAATACTGCAAAAACGGACGTCCCATGTAATTTATATCATGTCACTAATAATACATGTTTGATAAATAGATTCAGTGAAACATCCATAACCACCAACATGGGGAAAGTTTCTTCTGCTAGAAACATTGTGTTCTTTCCTGTTCAGCGCTTATAGGGCTTTGCTCTTTTTTCCTCTCTCTCTGCTCATCCTTGGTATTCTTCCAGCTTCTCTTTGTCCTGCTGCAGAGTTCAGGACCTCTGACATCAGATTTATTAGACTGTCAGTGGACTCAGCAGCACCTGCTTTGATACCTACAGCTCATGTTGTGTTTGTGTGAGTTTGTGTGTGTGTCTGTGTGCATGCATAGATGTTTGTGTGTGTGGAAAAAGTACAGTGTAATTGCATATTTGTGCTGCCCACTGCTGGCTACATGGTGTGTAATCAGCACTTGCACTTCAGTGTGAGGGTCAAAGGTCAAGGATTGGAGTTTTAAGCTGCTCTGTGCTTCCAGGATATCCACAAACACAACTGACAACCAGTGGATTAAACTGTAGTCCTCCAGGAGAAACTACCCCCTAAAGTACATCTGTGTTGGCCACTAGATCTGCACAGTGAGGTTTCATGCACACAGAGGGAGTGTGTACATTTCTTAGACCTCAGTCACACTAATGACCAGGGCTGGATCACTCATCTGACCCATGTTCTTTGTTAATTTAAACCAACACATTAATCCCTGGTCATGAAAATTCAAGTAAAACTCAGGTCATAATAACCATGCAGTGGATGCTATGCATCCTGGATACCTCAAGTACTGGCCATAGGAAGGGGTTGGTGGGGTTTGACCCTCCTCTCGACCGGGGTCATGAAGCTGAGTTGATTTAATCTTTCAGACATAAAATCAGTGCTGACTCAACTGTGGCTGGTTCATCAGTAGCAGAGCTGCTCTGGAGTGATTTAAACCAATGATGGCTGAACCACATTTATCAGTTGAAGAAATGTCACTGTGCTTCCCTGGACTCTGCTCCAGAGCACAGTTCACATGGTGTGGGCACTGGGCCCCGTGAGGAGCAGCCAGATTAAGTTGTTGTGGAAAATAATGGTGACCTGCAGTGATAACCTCATTACTACTGTGGCCCAAACCACTGAAAAAAGACAAGAATGGATGCATGCATGACACATTTCAGTTCCTAGTTTGTTTTCTATTTACAGATAAAATAAAGGTTCAGTGACATTTAGTGTTGCTCATTCCCAAAAGCTGGCTGATATTAAAATGTCTGATAAGGATATGGATTATTTTTCTTGCAGAACTATTGCCCAACTTGTTACTGTGTCATCAACTTATTTTTGACACATTTATTTTTTCATCTCACCTACAGTTTACTTATGTCATTGCTTCTTTTTTTTAATATAAGCCCTTATTTATGTTGTTTGCCCTCTTCATGCTATTCTACTGTAACACTGTAAATGTGGCACTAGCCACTGTAGTGACTTAGATTAGGAACTGGAGCCAGCTCCTCCTGGGCACTGCCATGCCTTTGAGCAAGGCACTAAACCATAGACTGCTTCAGGCGCTTGGATATGGGCAGCCCCTTCGCTGTGACACCTCTCCATTGATGCATGTGCATGTGTTTCATATTTTGTGATATTTAGTGAAAAATTTGACATCCAAAGACCTGCCTGAGGCCACCAGAAAGACAATTCAAAATCAGCCATCCCACTGCCAAATCTGTCCGTCCAAGCAAGTCAGCAACATGTTAAAAGAAGTCTCCAAAACCCCTAAAATGTCATCACAGGACCTACAGCAGGATCTTGCTGCTGGCTTGATGAGAATGTGAAAAGAGACTGCACAAGTTCAACTTTCCTGGGAGGTGAGCAGGAAGAAACTTGTTGAGAACCATGAAGGTCAGACTGAAGTCTGCCAGAGAGAATCTAGACAAAGACCAGGGCTTCTGGAATAATGTTCTATGGATGGATGTGTTGAAAAATGCTGTGGGCTGCCTGAAGAAAACATGCAAGAAACCTGTCAAATATCTGTAAGAATTCTGTGTATGATGTGAATGAGTACCACTGAGCTCCTTTTTAGCCCACTGAACATGTGGTTTAACTTAACCAATGAGATTATTTCTTCATGAAGAGCAGCAAGAGAGACAAGCTCGTGTTGTAAATATGGATTTGAAAGTAATCACTGAATGAGTCTGTTTGGTGCAGGTGCTGATGTCTTTTTACCTTCATTCATCATGCTAATTGATCGATTCATTAATTAATCAGCTCTGGTATTCAAAGTCCATCCTTGTCTTCTTCTACATTTCCTGTCCACACTAACATCCCATCGACACACTAATGCTGGAACACAGGCACAAATTTCCACAAATAAATGGAGGCACACACACACACACACACACAGGCTTTGTTAGAGGCTGAGATCTGCTGTTTGTTGTTCACAAATTATTGATAGCAGTAAACAGAAAGTTGAGGGGTAAACAGGCATTTCTCATGCTGATGAAATTTTCACGACCTGTCAGCCCTTTCAAACCAACGCTTTGTTACCGAGCAGGACGACACGACAACAAGAGACACATCTCCACCACATATTTCCCACAGCGAGGAGGGGAGTGACAGAAATAAAGAAAACACACAGTGAGGAGAGCAGTGACAGACTTTCTATTTTCTATTTCTCCCAGAGCTCTTTGTCACTGAAAAAAAAACCTTCTCTGGATCCTTTGGATGCTTCTTGCTAAGAGGTGTGGTGCTTTAGATAATTCATAACTTATTGTTACAAAACGCCTTTTTAACTTTTATTTAATTTAATTTTAATGACTGAAATGAAAACATGACATTCTGGTCATACTGTATGGTCTCAGTGCCAACATTCACAGCTAAATCACAAAGTAGTGTCTCCTTAATGAAGCGTGGTGGAACTTCATACAGGCTGTGATGGGCAGACAGCAGACCAGTTTTACATTTTAAGATTAAATTTGCAAATTGAAACAAAACGTCTTGATGAGGTTAGTAAAAGATCACAGATTGGCTCCAAATAAAGAATAAATATAAACATAAATAAAGCACATGTGAGCCGTCAAAAACAAATGGAAACTTTGAGAAAACAAGTTTCTGTAAAAACACATTTGTCTGTAGTTTAGTTGTGTGGGAGGAAAGGAGGCTGCCCTGTAAAAGGAGGAACACTGACCAGACATTTCTCTTCCTTTTTGTAAGTACGGAGCTACGCTGCTGATTCACCATCCAAACAAACACAGTGGAATCACATTTCAAACCACATCCAAATTTGGATTCCTCTTGAATTTGAGAAAAAGCCAGGAAGTGAACCAACCAACCACAATGCATTTGTTGCTCCTTTAAATGGACACAATGTATTTTTTTCTCCCATCTGGTGGTTAAATTTGCATGTATTGCAACATGGTTGTAACTACGGTAAGCGGAATGGGTCAACCGCCGGGTGGCCACTATCACCGTGGATCCCCGGCCCGGCGCTCCAGTCTTTTTATGGCCCTTTTACGCTTTTTTGGCGATGAGGATTCTGTGGTCTTGTATTATGACCAAAAGTGCAGTGCAGGTTTTAGTTTAGTGCCGGGTAAGTAAAACCTGCATCTCCACATTGCTTCTCTGTGAAAAGTGAATCACGAAACGCGGAAATGCATTTTGTCCTATGGGTACAGGCAGGTCGTGCTTTATGTCCCTCTCTGCAGTCCGTAGTTCTGATAGACCGGAAAGACATGGAAGCCTCCGTATGAGTGGCCCGCTCTATATAAAGTCAGATACCTGATTCTTCACCCAGGAGGATGAGTCAGATTGTTGGTATATGTTATTTTACATCAATGAGGATCTATTTATGAATGAAGACGTTGATTTGACGTAATAAAATACTTAAAAAATGACATAGTGTCCCTTTAACACATGCGATAAATAATTTCCTGCTGTTAAAGGTCTCACAATTAAAACAATAACGAAAGACGAGCTTGGTGATGTTGTGAAGCAGCATGGGATCATGGGAGTTGTTGTCTTCAGGTTAGGATTCCTTCAGTGTTCAGGGTTCAGGAGGTTTTTCTCCAAAATAAACTGATTAAAACTCTGAATAAAGCAGCTTCATGTTAAACATCAGTGTTTCTCCAGCACTGTTCAGTCCCAGAGGAGCTGTCGCTAACATCAGCTCAGCTTCTCTGGTAACTTCAGATCCAGACATCCAAAGATGAAAAAAATCACAATATCACATGTTTATTGAGGGTTTAAAAAAATAAGCTAGATCTAGATTACTGCACATGTTGATGGGATTTAACAAAGCCTTGATGATGATAAATCACCCACTTTGTACATTTACTGCACTGCAGTTAGAATACTGTTCCCATTCAATATTACAGTTTTTCCTGCCACCAAAACTCACAATACAATTTTATGCCTCTTTTTTATATATATATATATATATATATATATATATATATATATATACACGTATATATATATACGTGTATATATATATATATATATATATATGTTATGTATATGAATACACACACACACACACACACACACATATATATATATATATATATATATATATATATATATATACAGTCATGGAAAAAATTATTAGACCACCCTTGTTTTCTTCAATTTCTTGTTCATTCTAATATCTGGTACCACTAAACGTATAATACAATGAACACAACAAAAAATGCAGCTGGTCACATAATACTTTATGTCCTATTTGACATTCTTAAGCTTAATTGATTCCCAGGGTATATAAGAGGCCATTTCATGTCACAAGCAGCACTGCACATGCAAAGGCCTAGAGTGGTTTCCTGCTTACATTCAAGCCGTAGCACAACTCAGAAGTTGTCAGCTCTCACATAATGCCTAAAACAAAAGAATTATGTGAAGCAACAAAGGCAGCCATCTTGGCACTGCTGGAAATTGGCATGAGTGAGAGACAGGTAGCGAAAAACTGAAGATCTCCAAGACAGCCGTTCATTCCAACAACAAAAAAACAAGCTGAACATGGCACTACCAAATTGCTACCTGGCCGTGGCAGGAAACGTCTTTCTACCCCACGAGATGACCGTGCACTCATCCGTTCCTGAGTCAGGAATCGTCGTCAGACCTCCAGGGACCTTAAAAATGAGTGGGCACTGTCGAGAAATGTGACTTGCTCGGCAAGGACAGTTCGAAACCGACTTGTTGAAGCTGGTTTGAAGTCACACAGAGCACGCAAGAAGCCCTTCATCAATGAAAGGCAGAGGAAGGCCCGGTTACTCTTTGCTCGAGACCACAAGGATTGGACTGTTGATGATTGGGCTAAGGTTCTCTTCAGTGATGAATCCAATTTTGAATTGATGCCCACTCCAGCCAACTTACTGGTTAGGAGGAAGCCTGGAGAAGCTTACAACCCAGACTGTCTTGCCCCTACAGTAAAACATGGGGGTGGATCAGTCATGATCTGGGGTTGTTTCAGTCTGAGTGGAACAGGGCAAATGCAATTGTGTGAAGGCCGAATGAACCAGGTCAAGTACAGGACTACCCTTGAAAACAGTCTTCTTCCATCAGCTGGAAAACTCTTTCCTGCCTCGAATGACTGGATTTTCCAACAAGACAATGCCCCTTGCCACACGGCAAGGTCAGTTAAAGCCTGGATGGAGAACCACAACATTCGCACCATGCCTTGGCCTGCTCAATCACCAGATCTTAATCCAATTGAAAACCTGTGGAAAATCATCAAACTCAAAATGGAGAACCACAAGCCCAAAAACAAAGAAAATTTGTTTGAATTTGTCCAACAGGAATGGGCTGCTGTGACAGCAGAACAATGTCAGAAGCTGGTGGAGAGCATGCCAAGACGCATGGCTGCAGTCATCAAAAACAATGGTTATGCAATCAAGTATTAACTCTTGTGTGTATCATGTGTTTAAAGCAAACAGAAAACAAAACATGGAATGCTTAAAAGTAGTGTTTTTGGCAGTACAATGCCATAGCTATTGATGTAAGAATTTAAGTAATTTTGGTTATTATCAAGAAAACCATGGAAAATGAATAATCCTTAGTTCTTAAATTAAACTCTCATGAGCTATTTTTGTTGTTATCATTATAATTGTCCAAACAAATGTACCTTTAGTTGAGCCAGGCATTAAAATTAACAAGAAATTGAAGAAAACAAGGGTGGTCTAATAATTTTTTCCATGACTGTATATATATATATTCATATACATAACCACATGGTTATCCAGTGATAGCATGAGATGATCACACACACTTTTCAGGAGGTAAATGTATCATTGAGCATACATTATAAACAAATAGAATAGTCCAGGGCCAGTAGATATACAAGGCCCCTCTAAAAGTCATGCCCCCCCCACCTGACTCTCACCTGATGGGAAGGACTTCAAGGAAGCAAAAATGACTGAGCCAATCAGGATCGCTGGGCGGGATTTTCCTAGATGTGACATAGGAGAAGCGTCGCTCTCACAGCGTCACGAGTTGGCTTCGATGTGAGTGGTTGAAGTACACGTCATTTAAGATGACGGTTAAGGTTTATGGTTGGACGGTTATGGTTTATCCAATCACATGCCAGGATTTTTGATAAGGCCCCGCCTTCTGAAATTCATCTCCAACGGAGCAGACCCTGATGAAGGAGTGGAGCCAGGCGGAAGTACACCCAGCTGGAGAGTCAGGTTAAACCTGCCAAGCAAACATAAAACTACTGGAAGCAGCATCCACCGTCAACTGCTGCGTTGCTATGCCGTTGCTAGGACAGCTGTCAAAGCTGTAACTTCAAACCAATCAAATCACACATTACGAAAAAGTTTCTTACGAAGCAATGTGAACTGATTTGATTGGCTGTCTGTCTGAAGCAGCTGGTAGCGAACAGACTAGCTAGCACTGAGTGTGGGTTAGGCTAACTGTGAAATGAACTGAAAAGGGGTAAAATGGACCGTTTTACGTTTGTAATTGGGAGGAAAAGAGGGAGAGAAGATGACAGTGGCGATTGTTTGACCGCTTAGCATTAGCTAGAAGTTACAAGAGGACCAAAGACCCGGATGTTGACGCAGTGACATGGTGAGTAGGCTCTGAGCTTTTATTGACATTTGTCTAGACAGCATTTCTCCTGTGTGTGAGTGTGGCACAGAGCTCAGTGTTTTGTGAATAGCTGGATGGATTTTATTATTCTATATTTTTTACACCTGTGCTAGGCAGAGTGAAAGTTGTTCATGTTGCAGTGAGGCGCTTTTGTCCTGTGTTTTACTGCGGGTCATTTACTCTAAGTTGTGTGGTTGTATTCAGGTTTTTGTCTCTGAGGGTAGGCTATGGAATTTATGCTGTGTGTGTGTGTGTGTGTGTGTGTGTGTGTGTGTGTGTTTGTTTTGGGGCATCGATTGTAAAGCTGCACATGCTAAAATAAACAGCAACTTTTGCCACATTTAGCAAAAACATATATAAAAAACACGTGATTTTTTTTTAAATTTTAGTTTTGACCAGATTCGCAGCATTGTTTGTGAACTTTGTGATATTTACTTCTCTTGTGGAAATATAATTTCAATGTTTAACCTGAATAAATAAAATCTAAATTTTAAATATTACATCTAAACGTTAAATCTAAATATTAAATATAAATGTTAAATGTAAATGTCACGGGTGAAACTAAATATTTAGCTAGATTCACTCAGCCTGTCACCGAAAGGTTGTCACTGTTGTGAAAATGCATCCACAACCCACCAGCGAAGCAGAAGAAGCAGAGGAAGTAGAAGGTTGCTATGGACTCCCTGGTTGCTAAGGATTTGCTAAGCATTTGCTCTCTAGAAAACAACAAGTGGCTCATATATTTAACAAATCAATTAACTAGAGGGGCTGACTAGATAGCAGTGAAGCAGTATTCGGGTTTGACTCCCGGCCCGGGGTCTTTCTGTGTGGAGTTTGCATGTTCTCCTCATGTCTGTGTGGGTTCTCTCTGGTACTCCGGCTTCCTCCCACCATCCAAAAACATGCATGGGGATTAGGTTAATTGGCTAATTTAAATTGACCGTAGGTGTGAATGTGAGTGTGAGTGGTTGTCTGTCTCTATGTGTCCTGTGATGAACTGGACACTTGTCCAGGGTGTACCCTGTCTTTCACCCTAAGACAGCTGGGATAGACTCCAGCCCCCCTGACCCTATGAGAGGATAAGAGGGAGAAGATGGATGGATGGAAAATCCTCCTGTCGTTGAGTTTTTCTCGTCAGGGTTGTTTACCTCTCTCACTGATATTCTCTTGCTATTCCTAGCCTCTTTATTGACTCCTGCAGCTGCCTTTGTTATCTCCCCACTGTGCCGTCTGCAGAAGTGACCACCTTAAGTGTTCTTCAGTGCCACTCCTGCTGTGGAGCTTATTTCTGAAATAATACAGTATAGGTTGGCAGCTTGAGGAAAGACTTTACAGAAGAAATCACTTAAGTGCATGTGCGTTTATGTGCGTGAGTACCGATTGTTGACAGCTAACAAAAGCAGACTTATGAAAGGACAGACAGACGGACGGACCTGCAGCTCTTTATACATCCATGACACAGACAGTCAGCAGAGGAGAAGGAGACAGTGATGTAACCTGGTTGGTATATTTTGATTACACCCTCATCATCACATCAGGCTCTGCTCACACACCACTCAGCTGAAGCTGATCCCAGCACCCAGGAGGATAGTGGTTCATCATCAGGAGGTCAGAGTCTAGATATAAAATATTGACTCTACATATTCTGCATTCACATCATAGTAAGTGATTAATTTAATCTAAATCATGTTTCCTCTTAGTTGCATGAGCATGCCATTGGGCAGAGGAGAGGAGGAGACATTGAAGGTCATGACTTTCACCTCTGGTAGATGCAGAATAAATGCGGAGGAGCCCTTTAATATGCTCAGCCCATACAGAAACCAATCAGCTTATCCTGATTGGTTAATCTCATGCACCGTATTATTCACTAAGCAGCTCTGCTGAGATGTGAGGTCAAGCCTATAGAAGCCATATGAGGGCTCTACATGAACACAGAACAACGGTTCAGAGGAGAGCGGCCATAATTAAAAACCTAACTTTGTGCTAATAGTAGTATTACTAATTTATACTGACACACAGTAAAGCAGGACAGTAGGCAGGGACGCCTTTCTGGTAAATCCTTCCAACACACAATGAACTGAAATCTAAATGAGCTTCAAAACAACATGTGAATGAGTTCACATGTATCCAGACCAGAGCATGTTTCATTAGTTTATCATGTTAATCCCATGATATATGAGAGGAATTACTGTAGGAAGTCTCTTATATGGTTTAGTGACTTTATAGGGTTCATATATAGAAAAATCATTTTAGAATTATCATACTTAGATGAATAAAACGTGTACTGTGATGAACTGGCTTTCTCCCACCATCCAAAAACATGCATGGGGATTAGGTTAATTGGTTAATTTAAATTGACCGTAGGTGTGAATGTGAGTGGTTGTCTGTCTGTATGTGTCCTGTGATGAGGTGCCGACTTGTCCAAGGTGTACCCTGCCCTCCAGAGGATAAGCGGTAGATGATGGATGGATGGATATATATGTGTGTATATATGTGTGTATATATATATATATATATATATATATATATATATACACGTGTGTATATATATATATATATATATATATACACACACACGTGTGTATATATATATATATATATATATACACACGTATATACGTGTGTATATATATATATACGTATATATATACACACACACACACACACACACACACACACACTTTTTGACCCATGGTACGATACAGGCCATGATTTTTTTAAATTGAAAAAGCATTTTATTTAAAACACTAATCTAAAAAAAATGTCATCACCTTTGATGATGCTTTGGTATTTGGCTCCTCGAGGAGTTCAATGTTATAATCAGAGTATGAGATCATGTGTGACTACAGTCACAGTAAACCAGAGTAGTCTTCAGTGAAGTCAGCTGTTATCCAGCACCAGTCAAGCTGCAGCTACAGAGCTCCGGACCCCACGTGACTTTGTTTACACTGTCATTTTGGCAGTGAAATCCCAGCAATTTATGCCTTTGGAGTTTTAAATCACAAGTTATGACTTTATGCACAAGTAAATACTAAATGACCCTTATCATGCCCCCAGTATACTTGTCCTTTGGGGTAGACTTTTCCTTGCAGTCAGTTACTGTTTATTATCATAACTAGTTTTCTGGTTTAGGCCTGCGCTTGTGCAAAACGCGTCTAAATCAGCGGCAGCGTAAACATCCACTCAGCAGCTCAGATCAGATTTCCGGTACGGAACGGGAAGTGACCGGCCTATGTATTTTAAAAGAGATTATTAATGTCAAATAAATAATGATAATTTTTTTGCGTATCGCGATTCTGCCTTCCAGGGGCGGATCTAGGATCCTAGGAGATCAGGGGCTTAGCCCTGAGGGTGCAGATGACGATTTATTTTTTCCGTCTTTTTTTGGTGCCTCCCACAAAACTACAATTTGTTGTACTTCAACTTACCACCAATTCAAAGCCGAGAAAGGCACGGAGAACCGTCTTATATTATGAACATGTGCCTCACCGTCCGCTGAAAGAAAAAAATATAAAACAAAACAGTTATTCAGACTTATCATAAACTAAAGATGTGAAATAAAGTACAATAAAAGGCATCTTATTTCCTTATTGCAGGCTACCTGTGATCCTGGCTGGCACCTCAGCTGTCCTTTACTGCTCTGTTTTTCACCTATTATTCTCAACCCTTTTTCATCTCCTGTCTCTCCTCTTTTGCTTTCTCCACATTTTTTGTCTGATTTCCATTTCTGTTCATTTTATCCCCTCACTTTCTCTTCACTCCTTATTCTCCCCTGTCTTCCTTTCACTCCTTCCTCTCCTGTCTTCCTCACTCTTTAAATACATATCAGAGCCTCTTGTCTGGTCATGCCTCCTCTTCTGCTTTTGAATATTATAGGTCTTCTCCTGTCTTTCCCTCTTCACTCATTTATGTGCAGGTTTTTGTGTGGTTTCCATTTCTGTTCATTTCCCCCCTCACTTTGTCTTTCGCCCCTTCCTCTCTTCTGCTTTCCTTTCACTCCCTCCGAAAAAGTGAAAGGAAGATAGAGGAGAGGAAGGAGTCCTTCCTCTCCTCTGTCTTTACTTATTTTGTTGTGGTGGCAACATAAGGCTGTGCCGGCGTGATTGTTGAGCAAATCTGTCGATGATGTTGTCAGGAGTTATGGCATGCAGGTTGTCCTTTTCAATGGACATGGCTAGGTCATTGAGCCTGTCTTGGCCCATGGTCCTCCTTAGCCACGTGTGCAGACGTCGCAAGGCGCTGAAGGAGCGTTCACAGCTGCAGCTACTTACTGGTATTGTCAGGGCCACTTGGAGGACCGCCTTCAGACTGGGGAACATGTCTCCAAGTAATTTAAACACAGTGGCTGTGTCAGGGACTTCCTCTTTCTCCATCCTTCTCATAATGAAAATTTTTGCCACAAAGAGTTCTTCTGGCTTCAGCTGAATCTTATAATGCAAGGCAAGGCATTTGAGCGCATCCTCAGAAAGAAAGGTTGATGAATTTGTGTTACAGGCTTGAATGCCTGACATGAGCTCCTCTCCAACATCTGAAAACCGATGAGTGAGCTCCTGTATCTTCCGGTCCAGGCAAGGATAAAAAAGCTGATGTCTGAAATCATCAGAGGTGGTAGGATTGGAGGATGACCCACAGGCTGACTCCACCACAAACCGATCCAACCTTTTTTGTTTCTGCCTGGGACCAACAGGAAGCTGGATGTGATTTTCCTCACATACGGTCATGGCTTTCATAAACACATCCTCAGCCCCAGCATCTGTGCGGAGATCTGTCAGGGTTTGAATAGTTGCCATTTTATACTGAGCTGCTCTACCCAGGTCCAAACTCTCCCCCTGCAGGTACCGGTGAAGCCCTTCAGTTATGCTGAGGAGCTTGGCAAACATCACTAGCAGGTAGATGGTCTTTGGCTTGCAGAGCTTTGCCAGGATCCCTTTGGCCATGGCTGTCTTCATGTTGCAGAGACATGCCAGAATGGCAGGAAGGTTGTTCAAGACAGCATTAACAGACCTCACCTTGCAAGCCCATCTTGTTGTGGAGAGCTCCACAAGTTGCGATGGTTTTAATCCCAGTTGGTTTTGGATTTCTATGAACTTGTTGTGGTTGATGAGAGAGTTGCTGAAAAACGTGTAGATGTTTTCAAGCAGATCGAAGAATGTGGTAGCTTCAGGTATAGCCTTGCATGTGTAGCACAGGACAAGGTTGAGCTCATGTGCATAACAGTGTACATACACAGCTTCAGGGTGTCGCTCTCTGAAGTGGGCCTGAACACCCCCCACTGATCCACTCATTACCGCTGCTCCATCATATGTTTGTGCCACACACATAAGGTCACTTAGATTGTGAGACTGTAGCACTGCCTCTATTCCATCTACAATTGGCTTTGTGTCAAATCTGTCCAGCTTCTGTAGCCCAAGAAATGCCTCTTTCGGCGTACCCCCTTGCGTGACATAACGGACACAGACAGCCAGCTGCTCTGTGTGGTGGTCTCTGGCTTCATCTGCCATCACAGAGTACATTTTGGATGATATAATTTGTTTTCTGATATTTTCTGTTATTTCTTGTGAAATGCCGGAGATCATTTCATTTTGGGTAGAATGGGAGAGGTAGACGGCATTAGATGGAGGCTTGTATTTTTGGAGAAAGGGGTCAAACTCTTTGAGGAGTTGCATGCATTCAAGGAAGTTGCCTGGGTTATGACTGGTGTCTTGCTCATCATGCCCTCGGAATGGGATGCCTTGCTTCCCTAAAAATGTGGTTACAGCCACAATGCGCTTAAGGTATTGCCGCCTCTCTGTTATTTCTGCTGCACTTGCAGTATTCAGCTGCTCAATCACATTCCCGTGACTTTGTGTGCTTTTAAAGCTCTGCCATCAGGTCATGCTTGACATGTGAAGGGCACTTTTCTCATGCTCACGGAAGGTATCCAAAGCCCTTTTCCAATTTGAAAAGCCGGAGCTACTGAGGAGAGCATCTTTGTTGGTGCGAATATTCTGCCTTCCATACATCCGGCACGAAAAGCAAAATGTGGAGTTCTTGCCTACAGAGTACTCCAGCCATTTAAAGTGCTCAAACCAGCTTTTGCTGAATGCTCTCTGCTGGGTACCAAACTGGCTGAGGGGGTACTGGGGGAGGGACACCTGCTTTGGGCCACTTTCTGGGGTCCCTAAATCAGTATCAGATAGTCCACCTGCTGCTGTCCCTGACTGCTCATCCCTGCATGTAGCTGTGTTATCTGCATGACAAAAACAAAACCAAATCCCAACATTCCATTAAATCAACTGAAAATAGCTAAATCTCACCTCATCAACTCACTGTTACCAATTCAATTCAAGTAGATCTAATCTAATAATGTATATCTCAAATTAAAAACATCAGTTATCTAATGACAAGTTTCATATGGAGCGGGTCTAGACCTATACTCTTAATAAAATAAAATTAGATCTGCACATTCACAAACCTAAAACTGACCTATATTTCAAAATATATATTGCACACACACACACACACACACACACACACACACACACACGTTACATGTTACACGCGCTTTGTGCACTAGTGTCAGGGGTGGGCTGCTGTACGGGGACACCCCCTGTGGGCTGATGGACCGTGACAAACGCATCCCCTCCCCGGGGATCGTTCATGGTTGTCAAATTCCCCGCAATCGGCCGCCCGGGTGCCAGTGCGAGCATTTTCGTCAGAGGGAGGGAGCGGGGGCGTGATCACCGATCATCTGCACGGGAGAGCCGGTGGCAGCCAGACACCAAATGCGTGGCGCACAAAGACAAAAAATATATGCATCTTCCCGTGTGGCCGGGACAAACAACGGACGGGACGTCCAGGACGTGCCTCTTTTGGCTCAAATACGGGATGTCCCGGGAGCTGGGACGGTTGGCAACCTGATAGCCAGCTAGCAAAATAAGTCAAAGCTTCACAAACCTGGAACATCAGTCCGTTTAGCAGCGGCTGTTGCTGGTGGTGGTGGTGGTGAAGGTGAAGCTGTCCACTTTTTGAAAAAGCTTCTGATATCCATTGATAGCTGTTTTCTTCTGAACATGAGACTCTGGAACTGTAAAGGTTAATTGCACGTAGACAAACTGTACATTTGTGTTTACATCATATCCACCTGCCTCTTGTATTATTAACTACAAATTCCTGCGGAGTTCTGTTCTTTTCTTCTTTTTTCTTTCTGTTCTGAATCTGCAGAAATCAGACCCTCTGTTCTGCTCTAAAGGCTGAGGTGTTGCTCTCTGATGGTCTCTATATTATTGTATCTATATTGTAGGTTATTTGACCTTTAACACATATGTATATTTACTGACATAATATTCTGCATTAGTGTTGTTGCTGCTTTTTCTGTCCTCCTCTCAAGTCTAGTATCAGTCTCTGGATACTTCCAGTACAGCATCAGAGTCAAACACTGGGAGTAAGAGGCAGCTTATATATCATGTAGACTACAGGGCTAGACAGGGTGACGTAATGGAAGTGAAAACTGCAGTGCATTGTGGGATTAGCAGACAACTCCGAAGTCTTTTTATGTTGCGAAACGTTGCACTCGTGTTTTGTTGTTGTTTTGATGATATGAAATGGTGCAGACTTGTTGTGTAGTTCACTGCCCCATTTTACCAGATACTGAGGGAGAAATAGAGTTTAAAGTTATTTTTTATGTCATTGTGTTTTTCATATAATGAGGGGGGAGTCTAAAAACATGTCAGTTTTGATTTCAGTTTCGTTTATTTCCTGGTTTTATTTAATATTGATCTCGTACTGTGAATTTCTGTGGCCTACTCTTGAAAATAAAATAGTTTTTGTTTTTTGTTTAAAATTTGCCGCGGGGGCACTCGTAGACGCTGGCAGCGACGACGAGAGGGAAACACTTCTTCTTCTGGACAGGTAGGCTACAGGCTGCTTTCCTGCGCATGCTGCCACTCTGGTGAATTCCAATACTGCATTTTATACTCAGACCAGCTCAGATGCGAGATCCGGGGCTCTTGAGAAAACATCCGGGACTTGAGCCCCAGTAGCCACCCCCTAGATCCGCCACTGCTGCCTTCTCATATTGCGATACGGGATTGTGGCTCTGAGTATTGCAATTTTGGTTTTCACATGCATATCGTTACAGCCCTAGAAGAGACATAAAAATATAATTACATAAATATGTGAGCTATTTTATGTACATTTGTGCAACTGTCAGTGACTGAAAGTGGATAATTTACACACATTACAAACACCCGTTCTATAACCTCAGCCACACAGATTTAGTTACTTAAACTTAGTCAAAGCTTAACAATAGATGACAACGCAGGTGTTAGCCCCAGGTGATCAACCTCAGAGGAGCTGCTAGCTGAGCTGCCGCTAACATTCGCTCAGCTTATTTCTTCACATCCAGACTTCCAATGAAAAAGTATGGTTCAAATGTGCAGTTCAAACCCACTAAGATCTAAAACGTTATCTGGCCATAATGACGCCGTCACCATTAAAACTGAGGATTACTCTTGTTTTGAATGTTGATCGAAACATTTAGATAATGTCAGCAAGCTATTTTTAGATATTTTAATGTAGATATGTTACGTATTACACCTTTAATCTCCATTTCCTCTTCTTACTCCACTCTCCATCTCCTTTCCATCTCCCCCCACCTCTCTCTTATGGACCCTGAGATTCTTCGGGATGTGTGTTGTTAATAATTCAGCCTGGAGGATGGATTTTGGTCTTCATTTGGAGCAGGAAATGTTGTGCTCCACTGAACAATGCACTCACACCCGGACCCCCGATGTGTCTTCAGAGACAGGAAAAAGAAAACGGCTGCTTTTAATGCAGGGGAGAGAAAATGGACAAAAAGACAGTAACAGTGATTTTATGCTTCTTTTTTTTTTACTTTGTGTTCTGAAAACAACAAAGCCATATATGCATATATATATATATATATATATATATATATATATATATATATATATATATATATATAAAACTGGTATATAACCGTACTGTTTCTGCTGTACAGGGCATCGGACAAACACAGGCACTTTTTGGAAACATCCAGTTTTCTCACTTTAAAGGACGTCCAATTGATTTGTGAGTCATTTTTGCTCCATTTCCTTCCTCCATCTTTCAGTACCATGGTGTTACAATTTCTACCTGTTTCATGACACATTTTCATGTGGTGACATTAGTATCCATCAGTTTTGAAGGGCGATCAGGGAGGCTGTCGACTGCTGTGTGGCGTACATTATAGCACAGAAACTCATTTCCTGTCTGAGTTTAACAGTGTCTGTGTCCTCTGAGAGGTGAGACTATATGGGGGACACATCATAAGGTGCTATGTGTGGAGAAACAAGACCAAATACAGTCAGGAGGAAGAAAATTCATGTGTCCTCCATTCAATGTCATTCTGGATCACTGTGTGGGCTGACTTTGGCTGTTCTCATTCATTGTTTGAAGTCACAGCTACTAAAGGAGTTACACTGTAATTCATATATACATCAGATTACTCAGTTTGTGTGTAACCATGGTAACCATGAGCCAGGACAGGTGACGTCGTTGAATGAGCCACTAAAGCTGGAAACTGAAGTCAGCTTGTGTGCTAATGACAGGATGCTCCATGCCTAAAGATCTCTGTATCTCTGACAGAATGAAGGGTGAGAGGAGAGTGATGCTCTCAGAGAGAAGGAGGCTCTCCCTTTTCTCTACCTTCAGGTGTGTTTACCCATGAATACGAATGCATTTTACGTGAGAGAGAGATTGGCCTACAGGGAAAAAGTTAGAGCCCCAGGGCTCATGCTGCATTAATGCAGCCTTGTGAGCAACACAGGTTAAGTCCCATAACAAATGTACTTACAAATATAGAAATGTGATAATTTACATTCATATTTTATGATCCAAAACCCAGGACAGCTATTGAGTAGAGTTTGTTTCATTAATAGGACATCTTGAACATGAGACTCTGGAACTGTAAAGGTTAATTGCACGTAGACAAACTGTACATTTGTGTTTACATCATATCCACCAGCCTCTTATATTATTAACTACAAATTCCTGCAGAGTTCTGTTCTTTTTTCTGTTATTTCTGTTCTGAATCTGCAGAAGTCAGACCCTCTGTTCTGCTCTAAAGGCTGAGGTGTTGCTCTCTGATGGTCTCTATATCAAAATTAAAATATTCTTAATGTCAGAAGCAGAATCAACAGTAGCAGCATTTACAGGTCATTTGACCCCTCTGGCTCTTAAAGACAGTAGATGGCTTACATCAGATGAATAAAGTTATCAATTATGAATCTAATTCCTTGTTACATATTAGGGTGCACTGAGCTTCATTCATGAGATTCATGAAGTGTGAGTGATGCAACAGATTTCCTGTAGTGCCTGTCACTGTTGCCCTGGGCAACCTGAGCCAATCTGCCCATAGTGTCTTAATGAAGTGACATCGATGAGCCTATTACTCGTTCAAACTGTATTTTTACTCCAGTAATCTATTACTGCATCACTGTGACAGTAAGGAAGGCCACATGTCCTAAAACACGACGCAGAGTGTCACTCTGTGTCATTCTGGTTTGACTTTCTCGTTAAAGCTCAGGTTGGTAATGTTGAGAGAAAAAAAGATCTAGATCGCAGCCCTTGTTCCAGACGTATCTAAATGTAGAGAGGCCCCTCCTTCAAAATGATTATGATGAACACAAACAAACATGGCTGTCGTTAGCACTCACAGCTGTCAAAAGACAAAAGTCACAAATAACATGTATTCTTCAGCCTCGTGTCCACAAGACATATGATTAAACAATGAAAACACGCCTCAAAGTGGTGTTTAAGTTTCCAGGTCGTTCCTCTCTTCCTCTGTTTTTGACCTGTTAATGCTAGCTCTGTCTCTTTCACTCGTCTTCTCAATCCTGAGCTGACATGTCCTCCCTCTTTCCTTTCCTCCATCATGCTTCCTTTCTGATACACATCTCTGTCTATATATGAAATGGAGAATGACTGACAGGCTGGCTACAGGAAATACCTCTCACCTTTTTCTCCCAGCAGCTGAAGCCCTTTAAAAGTGTCAGAATGGGGGGGTGTCGGCAGACAGACAGGGGTTTTATCTCCCCCAAACACCTGTACCTGCTTCATAGTGCTATTTAAGGTTTCATCGCTGCATAAATTGGTGACAATGCTGTTTTTTGTGTCGCTTTAAGAGATGCTGCGAGCTAAACGATTAGTGGATCCCTGGAGATTCTGACTGGCCTTCTCTCTGACCACATCTTTATTCCTGAGGCTCAGATTCAGTTTGTTTATTCTTGGCCTCCATCTTTTTTCTGTTTGGATTTTGATTTCTGAGCTTATTTTAAGTCTAAGATCCAGTGTGAGGAGGAAAGTTAGAACATGAGCATGTTCTTCACACTCTGAGAAGCTCAGACTGTTATTAGGATCGTCCAGTGTTGTGCTGGAGTGCGGTTCTAATCCTTTATAGCACTCATCCAGGAGACGGCCGAGTGTTAAGTTAAGTTTCATTTCCAGCTGTTTGTTCAGTTTCAGCTCACTTCACCTTGAGTAGTTCAAACATTTTTCAAACCTCACCAAGGGGCGTGACAGAGCAGATTTATTTTAACATTAACATTTAGGCATGTTTCCATCAACTGGTTTGGAGCAAATAGGCCTAAACTTCCAAAGCATGTCTGTAATCTGCTAGTAAACAGAGTAGATGAAGTAGAAACATCACTGGTGGCCTTGGTCGTCAGTCACTTTTTGATTTGGCCTTTTTCCTTCAGTCACTCATACAGTTTGGAGGCCAGAAAAGTCAGAAGTGAGGTTTTCATTCAAAGCTGAAAGCTAAAGTTTGGTGTGTTTTACATTATCACTGTACGAAGATTTAAGTTTTTAAAACCTCATAATAATTTCTCCAGTTACATTTTCTTCAAATTTAGAAGCAAGCTTCACCATGGCATAGAGTTTGGTTGTTTGACCTTTAACACATATGTATATTTACTGACATAATATTCTGCATTAGTGTTGTTGCTGCTTTTTCTGTCCTCCTCTCAAGTCCAGTATCAGTCTCTGGATACTTCCAGTACAGCATCAGAGTCAAACACTGGGAGTAAGAGGCAGGTTATATATCATGTAGACTACAGGGCTAGACAGGGTGACGTAATGGAAGTGAAAACTGCAGTGCATTGTGGGATTAGCAGACAACTCCGAAGTCTTTTTATGTTGCGAAACGTTGCACTCGTGTTTTGTTGTTGTTCTTTTGACAATATGAAATGGTGCAGACTTGTTGTGTAGTTCACTGCCACACTGCCCCGTTTTACCAGATACTGAGGGAGAAATAGAGTTTAAAGTTATTTTTTATGTCATTGTGTTTTTCATATAAATGAGGGGGGAGTCTAAAAACATGACAGTTTTGATTTCAGTTTCGTTTATTTCCTGGTTTTATTTAATATTGATCTCGTACTGTGAATTTCTGTGGCCTATTCTTGAAAATAAAATTGAAGGCTAGTAATCTTCCTCTGCTTTTTTGGGACAATACTGAGAATTTAATACCCTGATGAATCTGGATAGTCATTTCATTTCTACGTTACGCACAGGAAGATCTAACCGAACCCTGCACTTTACAAAGAAAGAGGACTGACAATAATAAACTGAACTATAGTTCAGTAGCTATGAAACTAAAATCATTTTAAGTAGCCATTAGTAGTCCTGTGTGACCACTCCTCTGTGCTCATAAGGCTCCATTCCATTTATTTTTATTTTTTAATACCGAACCTTTGGATCCGGCTTGTCTCGGTACGGTCCGACATACTTCCCCTGAGCTTCTCTTCTGTTTTTTCTCACTATATCGCTGTGTCTCTATCTCTCCCACTGATGTAAACAAACACGTTGCCCGCAAAAATGGTGCTTGCGACCCACAATGCATTGAAAGATCACGTGACCTTTCGAGCCGTATACATGTTGAATATGCTAACAGACACTAAAAAATGTGCTCAGACTCAATATTTTTTTCCAGTTATTGTTAATGTTAGTTAATGCCCTGGAGGATCAGATTCATTTGAATATAAAACAAGGATTAGCTGTGGTCTTGCAGTATCCCTCTGCTGCAGCTTCACTGCTCTGGACACCCAGGGAGCCCGTTAAATCCCCACACTTAATTAATATGTTGCCTTTAATTAGCTGTCGCTGGGCTGAGCTGGGGTTTGTTCATGGCAATCACTGCACAGCCCTGTTAACAACAAACTGAAAAGCTTATAACTGGTGTCACCATGTTTTATAAATATGGATCATGTTGAATTTACCTCAGCAAATGAGTTAATTGAACATAAAATGTGAGCTGTATTATGATGCAACATGCTGTCAGCACTCACTGAATGTGCATCATATTTTAAATGAAACAGGTATATTAAAGGACTGTGCCCCATCATTTTCATTTGGAAATAAAAAAAGAAACAGCTAATTGTTTTGCACGCAGCAGGCCTTTCAGGCTGACTCCTTTTTAATGCTGTCATCAGTCACAGATATTGAGATTTATTTGTGTCCTATTTCAAAGAGGTGCTGTTTTCCACTTAGAAGCTCAACAGTTTTATTTCAGAGCATCATGCCTGTAAAGTTTCCAGAGTCGGTTGAAATCTCCCTTTAAAGGCGCATAAATGCTTCTCATTTCTTCTTCAGCTCTATTATTTCATTAAAGATTAAAGTGAAACTGCTTTGTAGTGATGTCATGAAAGTCAGGGAGTCAGTAGGGAGAGAGTTGATTTAGTGGATGGCAGCGATAAGAGGCTCTTAATGGATAGCAGTGCTTTCTGTTTTGTTAGATACAGTTGCCACACACACACCACACACACACACACACACACTGATGTAAAACCCAATGAAGGCTTTCAGTCTCTTCTGGACTATCTGCTGGTGTTTCTTATGACAGATCAAACTCACCTCATGACGAGCCAAGAGGAACATCCAGAATACGCTTCAAGGTCACATCATTATGGCTGTTCTTGTTCAAATGATCACATCGGACAGAGATGTAGGTGTGAGTAACTACGTAGCTACGCAGCTTTCCAACATGAACACATGATCCATCATTTCACCCTCCACACGAGCTCCTCCAACACAGCAGACAAGCAGACGGAGGCTGTAGTCATGGTGGCGCTTCGCTGGCTAACTGATGCACCACCAGCACCCAAAATCTATAAATACAGTCAAATACATGAGCAGCAAACTGATATGGCAAAGTATATCACAGTCAAACAGTGTTGCATTGTGGGTTGTTTCTAGCCTCGTTGTTGCAAGTTTCTGTTACAGCCCTTTAGAGTCAGTCAGTGTTTAAAAAGTCCAGTCGAACCTACGGGAGTTTCTGGCTGATTCTGTAACATGTTTTATTGCCACAGAGGAAATAAATTCCTGACAAGTGAAAAGGAGTCAAAAGTGTCTAGCGAAGTCTTTACTGCAGAAAAGGACCTGAGGCCGAATCAGCTGTCGAACAGCCAAGAATTTCTGCTGTCACAGATGATGAGGAGCTCAAAAGACAGTGTGAAAAATGCTAACTGTGAAAGACCAAGAGGCTGACAGGAAGGAAAGTGAGTTAGTGACTGACGGACAAGCTGCACAAATGTGGGATTTACACTCAGTTTGAAGTATTTCATGTCATTTTTTAAGGTTTATAATCAGGACTGTGTGGTTTTCTGTACATTTCTTCTGGTAACTTGATGAAAAACATGAGAATCAACATCCAGACAAAGCTTTCCCTCTCCTTCCACCTGCCCCTCTCTCTCTCTCTCTCTCTCTATGTCACTGTCATGCTTGACATCATCACCATCTATAAAATCCTTCTTTGTGAGAAACAAGATTAAATCAGGTTCATCCTGCAGTCTACCTCTTTGTCTCTCTCTGGTGATATGAGAGTGTTGGGCCCTTTGCCAGCAGTCAGATCTCAGAGGGGCCCATCCATATGGCCAACATGTTCAGCAGTCATTACAGGGCCATTTAACACGTCTAATTGTTCAACATTTGACACCTTGTCAGGACAATTAGCTCAGATTATTCCTGCATCAGACATTGTGATGTTGTCTTATCACAACTGTTCATGTAGAACTGCCTGTTTTTTTCTGTTTCCTTTATTTATCTGCTCACTGTCAATAATCTGATTTGGCCTGCAGTCTGGAACTGTAGATATCATTCAACTTTCTGTATTTTGAATAGTTTTTAAAGGTTGTATTTTTGGTGTTTTAGATGGAGGCGAGCTCGACAGAGTCAGCTTCTCTATTCACCATTCACATCATGAATATAGCAGCAGACAGCTATCTCAGCCTAATCCTGCAGCTCCAATCAGTTTCTGTGTCACTGAGAGTTAACAGGTCTAATTTAAACCTCCTTCACTCTGTCAACAGGGAGTTCAGAATAAAGAGGAGAGGTGGAGATAGCCTCTTCCTTTAACACTCTCTCTATTCTAGTCACATGACGCTTTGTTTCAAATCTGGTACAGGAGATAAAAATGTTTTGATAAACAGAGACATATGAATGTGATATTCTAGAATATTCACTCACACTGTGACTGCCAACAAAAATAGTAGTCGCTGAAACCTAAACTGTCGACACAAACATTTAGAAAAACTAAAATGAAATTAAAAAAGTGCTACAGACAGGACTGATAAATGTATGTTTCATAGACAAAATGTCTTCTCACTTTAACATCACAGTTTGACTTGACTCCGCTCCACATTTAAACAGTGAACCATCACGTTCAGTGTTTCTTTGTTGTCCTGGACTAAATCAAACATCATAAAGGTCTAATGTCAGGATTCACACATACTCTGTAACGTTACTACAGTATGTCAGTTCAACTTATACCCTCAGTCAAAAGTTTCTTTCTTACCTGATAAAATTGAATTAGCATATTTTTCACACTGTTTGTATCCATCATAACTCTGCATACATGTAAAGTGATGATGTCATAAACTCCAGTATGTGTTAGTCAGAGGATTGTTTGATCTTTAGTGTGAAATGCTCATGTTTACATTAAGCAGAAGGGAGATGGTAAAATATGTAGTGTTACTGAAAAGCAGAAGATGATGTTTTTGTGTCAAAGTGGTTGCCTACAGGTTAGAAAATCAATGGTATCACCTGTAAATCACTGGGTTGACACAAACTAGTCACTCATAGCTTTATTCAGTATCTGAGTTTGGACTAATTAAGACTAGTGTGATGTAAGAGCTTTTATTCAATATACACACCAGTAATGCACTTCCACTGAGTGTTCCCACTCCATTAGCTTCCTCCCCTGGTCCATGACCTGTGTGACCTTCTCAGTGATTATGTGTCATGATGGATGTGGCCAGGTACCTCTATTTAATCATACTGATAGGCATGATGGAGAATTTACTGCCTAGAAGTGGCAGCATGGCAGTGACATATGTTCACACACACACACACACACACACTTTAGAAACATACCTGGTAGAGCCACAGACAGCTAGCCATCTGGATGACAGTAGGTGCTACTTTTGTTCTTTTACTTCAGTAACAGTTTGAACACTGTGGTATTTTTTAATGATCTGAATATGTATTTCACCACTGTGCTCATCATAAATACACAGTTTTGTTGAGACACAACAGTCAATTCTCTATACAGGAAAAGTCCAATCAAAAAGACATGATAAATTAAGTGCAAATTCAACAGCTGCCTTTTGACCAAAATAAAACTGTTTTTTTTTAAACATTATGAAAACCTTAAAATCCTTTTAAAAAAATCATAAATGTTCAATTCCATGTACCATATTTTGAAAAATGTGTGAAAGGTCAAAGGCTAAAGGCTAAAGGTCAGGCCTCTTCCCAAGTGTAACAAGGTGGCGAAGCTTCACCATTGTTCTGTAAACGTCCCAGTACTCTACAGTATCATTTATCAAGTCTTTCTAGCTCTTGAGGTGTATTGAGAATGTAATTTTAATTGGCTGAAGGTACTTCATTAATTTGAAATGCAGGGCTTTGAATTTGTTCCTTAGTTTACATTTCAAGCTCACAAGAAAACAAGGATAGATCTCCCAGAGAGAGGACATTCAGAGTCCCAACATTATGCATGGCGAGAGGAGCAAAAGGAGCTGAGACAGCGTCTGGGTGGACGTGCCGTCGAGTGGAGGACAGTCCAGGTCCTTCAGAGAGAAGGACGGCACATAATCCTTAGAGAAGGACTGTACTCAGAGTGGACAGTACGGCACATAGCAGAGCAGCGATGGACTTCAGAGCATAGACTATCTGTAGCAAACACAGTGATCCTTTAAAGAGCTGCCATAGTATCAAACCATGTGGTTCTAAGAGGGCCTAGTTTCACCTAAAGTATGCATGTTGGTCTGTTGAGCTATAACAGCAGCTATGGCCACATGTTTAGCTTCAATACGGACTGACAAGGCGTTCACTACTGGAGATGTTCTTACAGGGTTAGAGAGCACATTTCAAACAAAGCAGTGAAACACTTGAGGCATGTCACACTCCTGACTGGGTTTAGTGCAGAATGTCCTCAATATTGATCAGGGGATCATGAAATCAGAGCTTCCACATCATTGAGACCAGATCAGAAACAGCAAGAGATATCTGTCACTGAGACGAATGAGCTCAGAAACAATTAATCATCCAAATGTCATAAATGTACAGTATAGATTGCCCAATTAAACATCTTTCCTGATAAACATGGCAACAACATCAAGAGCTGGGTGGTCAGACCTCCTGCTGAGGTGTTGGGTTGGTGGCTCAAGGTTGGCCACCCTTGGTCTAAAAGTGCTGTTTGTTACAAATTGGACCTTATTTCTGCTTATTTCTGGGATAAAATACTGTCATTTACTCACCCATTTCACTTCAGTCATTTGGAGTTTTGTTTTGGCGATATCCATTTAACAGGAGTGAAGGGGGCACTAAAATGCAGCCAGTAAATGACACAAACTTGACCATTTTTCAAATAAATAATAACTATAACTTGAGAAAATTCAATCTGGAGACAGACTTTACTTCCTGTGTATCATAGTTTACTAAGGACCCCTAGTGCCCAATGAAGTGATAATGGTAATGTTCAGTTTGTAACTTGTTAAAAGCAACATGAACTAAAACAACATCATAAATAAGTGTTTTAGTTCAGGCACTGTGAAGGACACATAGGTGTGCACCTTAGTAAACTATGATACACAGGAAGTAGAATCTGTTTCCAGATTGATTTTTCTCACGTTACGGACAACTCCAGACTCAAATGAGAATAGTAATAGTGTAGCCCATCTTATTAAATGCCTGTAATTTGAAAAATGGTCAAGTTTGTGTCTGTTACTGGCTGCATTTCAGTGCCCCATTCACTCCTGTGAAATGGATACAAAGATCACTGTAAATACTCCAAATGACTCTGAAGTGAAATGGGTGGTATATAAATTCTACTAAACTAAAAATCACAGCTGGGCAGACAGCAGGGAGGGTGACTGCAGACGACCAAAAACAAAATGGTGTGCACTTGAATGCATCACAGTAGAAAAACAAAAGCATAGATCTCATAAAGCATGTCTATTTTCAGAGGTGGCACAATGTGCTTCATAGATGAGCAAACAGCAGTAAGTGCACATGCATACTGTCCGTACACTCTGCACCAATAAACTTCACTGGACAAATGTGAGTAAAAGCAACTACCACAAAGCTCACCCTGAGTGGCATGTTCATGGAAGCTGGACGAGTGAAGGCTTTCTGAGAGATGGGAGGGATCTAAAGGAAGAGAAGTTCAGAGGTGACGAACAGACAAAAGCGAACAAATGCGATAGCGAGGGAGTGATTGTGGTGAAAAGAGAGGGAGGTGGAGGCGGCTGGACCTGGCAGATGGAAAGTTCATACCGTGCTTGTTTTCCCTGAAATGTCACAACTGTAAAAAAGGTTCTATAAAGCATCAATCACAGTGGAGCTGCACCTCCAGGAATAGTCATGGGACTTCGGAAATGAGACCCTGCATTGAACTGCAGAGGCAATCAGTGGTGTACGGTTCAGCACACTGCTCACAGAGCGGAGAGGACCTGAGAAATAAATGAGTGGAGGGAAAAGAGAAAGGTGAGGGGACAGGTGGATGTTTTCCCATTAAAGCTTCGGAGCCCTTATTTTGTTCTGGTAGTTGCTTTCAATTTGACTATCCTGTGAACCAGCTTTTAGCAGACCATGCAGGTTTAGCAGACTGACATCAGCTGGTACAGTTCGTTTCATAACCTAACCTATCCTAACCTTTAGCTTTTAGCCTTTAGCATGTTTGCAGCTCACAGTGATTGGCACCATGTACACATGATTACTCTAACTATTGATGGCATGCTAATGGTAAAAGTAATCATGCTTTTAACAAGCTGCAAACACAGCTTTACCATTATCACTTCATAAAGGTCATATGAGGAACCTTTTAGTAAATACTTGCACACCCAGCAGACATATTAATATTCCTGCTGTCCAGTTCTATTAAACAGAACCTCTGGTTTCTTATTACTCTCATAAAAACCCCACCATGTTTTACCCACTTTCGTCAAGTAAATACAACTTAAACATTCAGATTAGTGCAGCTTTAAAGCAGGATATGGCCAGATCGTGAACGGTCATCAGTTATTTGCAGTAATTCGCCACAGTTTGAATCCAGCTGGAGGTCAGTGAGACAACGCCTATGATCACTCAGCAAACACTGTTCACATTTAATGATGCCCCCTAATAATAATAATAATAATGATCTCCAGGTTGGTTTAGTGTTTAAACAAATATAGCAAATTAAGCTTTTTTTGTGAGAACAGTACATGAAATAACAATAAAGGACAATTCTGCAGAAATATCAAGGTTTATGATGTTTTTCCATCTCTCAGCTGGAGGGAAAAGATGGTTTCACCTTCACTTTGCATGGCACTTTATTTTCTTCTGTCGTACTGCGCCGTACAGAAACATGCTGGAAGTGTGGCCCTCTGGTGCATTGCAGCAGCAGTGATTAGGATTCACTTGTAGATCAGAAACAGACACCCAGTCACTGAGAAATAACTCCACGGTGTCACCAGGAGTCTCTTTAAGTTATGCTGGCTGTTCTGAACACACTTGTTAAATATACTAAAAATAAAGGAGCAAGTGCTGTTTTCTTCTTTTCTGCGTTTAATTTTTCATTCAGCTACTACTACACATCCTGAAATCTGCTTACCACACTTTCTATTTTTCCTGCATCAGTCCATGTGAGTTATTGTGGAGCACAGTGTTCCTTTGTGATTGAATGAGGCTTTTACAGCCTCTGTTACACTGATTTTAGGTACTGTGTGAAACTTTATATGACATGCATAGTGCTTCAGGTCCCCAGGCATTTATGGACAAAATATTTTAGTCTTTGCAGAAGTGTGACAAGCAAGTCTTTTATTGGAAGTGTGTGTGTGTGTGTGTGTGTGTTCTCTCAACTTGATTAACAAGGAGATGCTCTGAGGTAATTTATATTGGGTAAACAAGACCTTCACTTGCAGCAGCAGCGGCTGATAAAATCTAAGGACAGTGTTTATTTTATTCATCCTTTATTGGTGCATATTAAAAGGAGAGGTTCAGAATTTTTGGTTCATAGCTATAGCAGGGAATATTTTTAAAGCACAGTGCTTCACTTTCATTTCATATCCATCCATCCATTTTTCTACCACTTATCCTCACAGGGATTAGGGGGAGAAAACATGTAAACTCCACACAGAGGTCTTTCTGTGTGGAGTTTGCATGTTCTCCTCATGTCTGTGTGGGTTCTCTCTGGTACTCCGGCTTCCTCCCACCATCCATAAACATGCATGGGGATTAGGTTAACTGGTTAATTTAAACTGACCGTAGGTGTGAATGTGAGTGTGAGTGGTTGTCTGTCTCTATGTGTCCTGTGATGAACTGGACACTTGTCCAGGGTGTACCCTGTCTTTCACCGTAAGACAGCTGGGATAGGCTCCAGCCCCCATGTGACCCTACAGTTGTGGTCAGAAGTTTACATACACTTGTAAAGAACATAATGTCATGGCAGATTTGGTCACATTTTCAGTTGACCCATAATAAAGTCATAAAAGAATCAAACTTCATGAATGTTTTTAGTGATAAAGAAGTATCTGTTCCAATCAGTCTATCAGAGAAAAATCAGAGTTGTAGAAATAACTGGAAACTCAAGACAGCCATGACATTATGTTCTTTACAAGTGGATGGAAACTTGTGACCAAGACTGTATGTGAGGATAAGAGGGAGAAAATGGATGGATATACAGTATATGAATGAATATGCAGGCTGTTGTTTGAAGGTCAGGTCCACCTCTCAAACTGGGTCTAAGCCTCTTACGTCACTAACTTTTTCCCAACTTTTATATAACAAATTGACCTTTGAAGCTGCATTTATCAGTGTTTTAATGTTAATGTTTATTGTGAACACAGAGTTTTATCGCCCAGCTCCAGATGAACTGTATACCCGGTGTGCGCTGTTCATCATTAAGCATCAGGTGTGCTTCCTCTTACAGTATGCCTCCAGATGAAGAGCGTCAGGTCCTCTGGCCTGTTTACAGTCTGAACCATCTAACCAACCTTTGCTGTACCTCAGAAATGTGAGTGTGACTCTCTAATATCTGAAATTATGGCTGAAACTACTACAATAAAAGCTAAACCGCAGCCTGTGCTTCAAACAGTGCTGGTTAATGGAAATCATACCAGCAGCCTCTTCACAGTAAGGTCGCTCACTCCAGCCTCGAACACACAGTGATCAGAAATACCTCCTGTTGTTGCTTTTCACTGGCTTTGAGTGGTCTCAATGAAAGGACTTATCCTACTTAACGAGTGAATTGCTCGCTCTTCCTCATACCAGTGTCTTTTGCTGTTTGGTGCTCACAGATGTCCCACAGCAGTCTGGAGCACTTTCAGCATTCACAGTTATTAGAACAGCCGGCTGCTCTGCACTTACTGGTGACTGGATGAAGTCACATTGTCTTTGTTTGAACATTTCATTGAGTCTGCTCATTCTCAGACTGAGCTGAGCAGGTTTAGAAATCCATTCAGTGAGACAATATCTGATGTAGGTCATTAGCTGACTTATTAAGGCTTTGTCTCACAGACAGAGGTGCTGAGATATTCAGGGCTGAAGCTTGAAACTGATGGATCATTTATGTGAGAGTTTGATTTGGTTGTATGGTCAGTCTTTCATTTCCTCTGACATTTATTTCATCTAGTGACATTTCAGCTATACGCTTTTATGAAGGAACCTTTTTCTTGAGGAGGCACATGCATTTTCAGTCCCAGTCGAGTTTGAAGTGTTCGAGGACCCTGCAACAATCAAGGCTTTAAATAACTGTATGTGGGAAATTTAATGTAATGTTCTACATGTTTGGATTTTTTTATTATTATTATGAATATTAAACCGAATATAGCCAGGTTTGATATGAAAGTAAAGAAAACATTGTTGATGTGTTAACTACATGAAAGAATTGCTAAAATGAGCAGATTAATAACTTTAACATGCAGAAGTGGAGTTTAGAATAAAAGGAAAGATGTGGTGCAGTAAGGTAATGCAGATGATGAAAGAGCAGAATAATATAATGCACATTATTGCAGTTTGAGTGGAAGGAATGGGCTCAGGTGAACACGTGGTCCCACGTAGTTAATGCATCTGTATTTATTTACTGGCACCAGGTCGACATTTTCTCTTTTTGAAACAAATTCTTCAGACTGAAGCTTGATAATTTAAAGCAATTGCAGCATCGAGGGTCTTTTTGTTGTCAGAAATGACATTTAAAAAATGGGCTTCTTTTTCTTTTCTAACAGCATCATGTTTTACATCCTGTCTCATCATCCAACCTTTAATGAGCTCCAAATTCCACATATTCATGTGCAAACAGGCACATTGTATTCTTTGACGTTTGCTGCTCACCTACATCTACATTCTTCATTATCATGCAGATAATGAGTCACTGATGTAATACTTCCAACATGCCTGGTTTTGTCATCTCCCTGCAGGTTGTACAGGTTGAAATAGGTGATCCAGTCAGACTCTTTCCATCAGTCCTTCTGGACATGTGGCTGAAGAGGGAAATATTAATTACAAACCTTCAGTGAGTTGTCAGGCACATTCAGAGGAGAAATATGGCAGCTTTGAAATAAAGATGTTACAGAGGCAGCCATTTCAGCGCTTAAGAGTAAAAATGAATAATCGATTCCATCGCTAGGGGAGAATAAAAGAAGAAAGGAAAAAGGAGAAAATTAGAGCTGAAAGGCAGCCACAGGTTAGGCCACAGCAGAAAGCTGTTTCATTTGGCCCATCGTCTCATCTCCAACGTGAAAGCAGAGCTCTTTTGTTCTTCCTCACCTCTCCACCCAGCCACACGCCCGCCTTCACTTTTTGAATAATTACATCACTGATATTTCTGCCATGATGATTGTGCCGATGATGATGATGATGATCTTCCACTATTACTTAGATTTACAAATGCCCCGTAGGGAACAGGAATGACTATTAAGGACCAAAATACCTTTCACGTGTGCAGCCTACAGCTCCACAGGGGTGTTGAAATGCACATGGATATATTTTAAAGATTGGATGGCAGCTAGAACAAGGAATCCACTAATGGCATGGGTTATTTTCTCTCCAGAAAGTACTCCTTCTCTCTCCACATGCCTTTTTAAAGAAGTACTGAGGCATTTGC
>CM056558.1:800805-818305 GCA_029721515.1 Synanceia verrucosa
AGTCGAGCCGTGGGAAATACTGGATTTTCATTGGTCCCCATTTCTGGGGGAATCTGAAATCGAAGAGAACGGCAGCTTGGCCAGACTGACTCGATCGTGAAATTTTGTGCAGCGTTACAGGAAGTATGGGCGGGCCCAGGTTATTAAAGTGATTGCAGTAGATGATAATTCAGCCCATCTTGCAGACCTTTCTGCATCCACATACACCAGTGAAATATCAACGCTGGGACAGTGTCTTTGTCAGTGTGTGAACACATGACCAGCTTCACTGCTCCAATCCTCTGCTCACTCTGTCAGCACCGGGAAATATTAATGGAGGACAGTTAACGTCAAATACAGTTCAGCACCATTCAGAGTGTATGAAGACAATGAGTGTAAGAAAGAACAACTGTGTGTGTGTGACTGAAAGGTGCACTGTTGTGAGAAGCATTTACATCTCTGTGTGAAGGAGTGAAGCAGGCAGGCAGGCAGGTACATCTTGTCCAATGGTCCGTCCAGCACTTTGGCTACTGTTGCTCTGTCACAGTTATGACACACACACACACACACACACTCTCTGCTCGCTCTGTTGCCTCTCTGACCTGAGATTGCTGTGTGCTGCTGCTCACATCCAGAGAAGCAGTGGGCCGTATACAAACACACACACATAAGCACACACTCACATACACAGTGATTTATGGCTTCCAATACAGTCAATAAGAGCCACGGCCAAGATGAAGGACTGGCTAGCAGGACACACACACACACACACACACACTCTGTTGTCCATTAGCTAAGTGTCCTGGAGTGAGCTGCTCACATCGGCTCTGTTCTGCTTTGAAAGCTGCTGCTGCCTCTGCTGTCTTATTAAAGCTGGACAGTCTGTATGTTTAAGATGACCTGTCCATAGATGTACAGTATAGCTGCCATGAAACCACCACAGGAAGCATCACTTTTAAATCTGGGTCTTTAGTCTGTAAGTGTGAGCTTTGACCTGAACATGAGGAGCTGAACGTCCCTTTACAACCAGCTGTTTGTTCGTACTGCATGTTCACAACAGCCAGTGTGTTTGGCCATGCCTCTACGTGTATTTTCCCTAAACCTAACAGTGGTGGTAACTCTAGTATCTGTGGCAGGACTCTAATGAACTGTATGGATTTAATCAGCAGGTATTATGCTGGTGAAAATGTTTATAAGTTAGTTTCAAGTCTGACACCAGAGAAGTATAATCTCACTTACTCAGAAAAACTCATGGTCAGTGAAATTCACTCAGGTTGGATGCTGCAGAGTAACGTGGACCATGGTGTCTGCCTGTGTTGGGTTTTTAGCGTTAGAGTTGACATGCTGGATTCAGTCTGCAGAGCCCTGAAGCCACGCCCCTGCATGGTCAGATTTTTTTATCCTCACTGGAAAAGTGTTAGCGTATTTAAGGAAGCGTTTAGCTTAAATCACTGCTGTGCTCCTCTAGTTAATGTTGGAAGTCAAAATTTCTTTGGACCTCCTGGCGTTCCCACTGCACTATGTGAACAATTTAAAGAAAAACATGAGTGACTGTGACACACTGGTGTCTCACTGGTCAGTGTACACACTAGTGTGATGATAGAATGTATTATTTTAATTAAATACAAGAAAATATACATAACTTCTCACTGTGAGCTTCCATTGTGACGTCAGACCTGAGTCAGACCTCGTTCATTTGTTGTTTTTTTTTGTTTTTCTCGTTGGAACGTGGAGCTCTACAGGAACATTTACTTCAGTGTGTTTGTCATTCCTCATCACACATCAACATGGTTCCTCTGTCCAGACACTCAGACACAGGACAAATCACTGAAACCTTGAACATGAACTGAACTTCTGTCATGACAGAAAATAGAATATTTGAATGAGACTTTTTTTCACTTCTTTCCTCTCCCATCTTCTCTCTTCTCTTGTATGCCCTTTTCCTCCCACCTCTCCTAGCTAAATTTTGTTTGCTAATAAACACAGCAGTATCTCTTAGCTTGGAAATAAAATCAACTCTTTTTTTAGAGTGATACAAGCTGTGCTTTCACATAAAACGACGGTCAATTAGACTTAAGATGCTGAGTCTCTTCCTGGGCCATAAAACATGATAACAATGAGCAAACTGAAGCAGCAAAGACACTTTCACTTCCCATCTACACTGCTTCTACTTGTCCAACAGGCTCCTTTAGAGCTTTTTCAAAAGTATTTTGAGGTTTTCATTATAGTGTTTTCTTGTTCAAATGACCTCCTTATTTTTGAATGCTTGTTGGCAGAGTTTTCAAAAGGTTGTGCATTTCACTGCTCCTATAATGTGTAAGCATACTGTATGTCAATCACAGGTAGTGCTTGGCCTCTAGACCTGCTTTTTTTTTAACTTTCTTTTTATTGATTTTTCCCCTTTTTTTCAAAACACAGACATATATATAAAATATATAAACATATAAATATACATCAAAAACATGTACATTCTTGACCTGGTTTGATGTCATATAATTCTGGACCATTCCTGCAAAAATCTTAGGGAACTTGTTCAAGTTTTGTCTTCAGGAAATTTCTGAAAATCCTTGTGAAAATCAAATTCTGTCTATCGAAAGAATCGTTTCATACATTTACATAATGTTTCATTCATTGATGTTCACATAGCTTAAAAGTTTCAAAATAAAGTTTGAGGAAAGCCCTAGCATTGGATTTTAATTGCACTTCAAAAGTTAATTAAGTATTGAGTCAAATTAGATTTACACTTCAACATTTGCACTTTTAAGAGCCCAGAGTTGCTACAGGTTGACTCAGGCTCAGTCCAAAGAACACACACCTTACCCTGATATATCATTAACCCCTCCACACTGATCCTGACCAGCTGGAGGTGAATAACCCGACACTGACGGCCAAAACAAGACAACAACCCAGTCTCCTGGTTTATCCAGTCTGTATATAAGCTGATGCATCTACATGTAAAACTGTGTTAGAGTGAACAACCAGCTGTAGGATGATGATAGCAATGATTAGTGGCCATACAGTAACACTAAGATAAGTGTAGATTAAAATGTCAAGGCTTTAAAATGGTACACAAAGGTAGACACAGATAGTTGTCTCCAGGAGCTTCATTCAATACGAACACAAGACACAAATATCTCTGTCTCAGATACTGTAAATCTGTTACTGCAGCTGATTCACTTCCTGTGGAGTCATCCAGCTGAAATACAGACAGCGACAGTACCATCGGTGACCACACCATGATATCCTGTCATTAGCATTCAAGGATTCTGCTGCAGCCTTGCATCACCTATTCTAGTCAAGTGTAACCCCTGCCTCTGATGGACTGGACCAACCTGATCTCCACTGCAGGCAGATGAATAACATCACAAGGAAGATGCATTTTAAGATTCTCACATGTCATTTACACTGCCTGGCCCAAAAAAAAGTCGCCACCTGGATTTGACTAAGCAAATAGGTACGAGCCTCCTATTGGATAATTACTGCAGGTTCAGCAACAATATGTGCTCAAAGAATGAGGTCAGCAGACTACCTGAATATACTGAATGAGCAGGTTATTCCATCAATGGATTTTTTTTCTTTCATATTCCAAGATGACAATGTCAGGATTCATCGGGCTCAAATAGTGAAAGAGTGGTTCAGGGAGCATGACGCATCATTTTCACCACAGAGTCCACACCTTAACCCCACTGAGAATCTCTGGGATGTGCTGCAGAAGGTTTTGTGCAGTGGTCACACTCTACCATCATCAATGCAACAGCTTGGTGAAAAATGAATGCAGCACTGGATGGAAATAAATCTTGTGACATTGCAGATCGAAACAATGCCACAGCGCGTAATCAAAGCTAACGGCGGTCCAACGAAATATTAGAGTGTGTGACCTTTTTTTGGTGGCGACTTTTTTTTTGGCCAGGCAGTGTATATGACACACAAAAAAATAATATCTGCATAGTACAGAACCACTGACTAATCCATGGGAAACACAATGGACTAGCTTAAAATACTGTACAGAAACTAAGTGTGAAAACAGCTGTTGGAGCAGAGCATAGATAGAAAGAATATGACCAGAGTTTAGAATATGGAAAGTGAAAAATCTGCACTAAAGTAGAGCACAGGCTTCTTCTATTGTGTCAGGGAGAGAGACAGAGACTTATTTGGTGTATCTCAGCGAGTGTGTCGACCGCTGACTCTGCTCTTTCCTGCTGCTGGGTTATCTGCGAGGGGTAATGAATGGAGTCCGATGGAGTTAAGTTGAGATGAATGGAGACGAGCACACAGGCCTTATCATCACTGGAGTATGAAGGCAGCTATTAAACAATGCCTACAACATGCGGTGAACAGGAAGGGACCTTTGCTGATTTCACAGTGAGATTGTGCTTCTTTAATAGAGTGTCGCAGGAAGCCACTCATTCATACCTCTGTTTTCTGTTGCTCTTGATATTAATCTCAGATTATGTCACGTTTTGCCCCATGTATGCTTCAGAGGAACCAACAAGGTTGTGGAGGATGTTTCCTGTGTTTTATAGTACTGCTGAAAACACTTTGTAGCTCTCTTTTGACTAATGTTGCAAGACATAAATTATGTTTTTAGTTCACAATATTTTTTATCGTTGCATTTTCTGAATAGTTTGTCAGCAGAAGGAAAGAAAGGAGGTTTTCTTGTGAATGTTATGTTTGCATCCAGGGATTCTCCCCAAAATACATTGTGTCTGTGAACAGACGTGTGAATATAGTTTTGCTGCTGTTTAAGTCATTTACCTCAATGCATCAACAATTTTCTACGTTTTTTTGATTCTGCGTTATGTTTGTCTAAGAACTCCAGGTGACATGGATTGAATAATTAATATGTTATGGGAGAATATTCCTTTAATTGCATTGTTCAAACACAAAACACTCAGACATCAATCAGAAAGCTTCCATGTACAAAGAAAATTTATGACTCTTTCTAGGATTTTTTTCCCTTAGTTAAGGCTTGATTGGTGAAGCTGAAAGTTACACACAAATCATGGGACACCTTAAAGAACTTCTGAAGTGAAACATTGTTCAGGGTTGGGATTGATGAACTCTGATGACTTTGAAGAAATTAGAAAAATATTCTCCCTGTGTGACTGTGAAATAATGACAGATTAGAGCATGCACAGTTGTGATGCAGGGTTACATTTTATTTCCACACACACCCTACCCATTATGTGAGTGAACATGACAGTTGAGTGTTTTGTTGATCACTAAAGACAAGATGTTTGTATTTAAGGGTTAAGTTTAAATTGATGATTAAAAAAGAGTAAATAAGAGGAAAGACTGGTGGTGCCGATGTGAGCAAGGCAGATGAAGCTTCATTCATGCAAGTCTGAGTAAAAGTCAACGTTCCTGATCATTTACTGAACTGTAAAGATGGAGGGGGAGCAGCTTATGGAGTGTTACTCTGAAGTTTCATGTCCCTTCAAAACGTGCAGCATCAGAATATTTCAGTATATAGATTATGTGTAGTATAGAATAATAGGCTTTACATTTTCTGGAGACAAATCTCATGTCTCACCTGCATGTATGCTCAGTGTTAATGCACACCCCAATGCCGTATACCACCAGAATGCTATTTTCAGAGACCAAGAAAAAATTTGGCTGAAAAGGCTAAAAGAGCATTTCCTCTGCATGCAGACGCTCCACTGTGAGGGGATGCAACAGGTGAATTTTTGCAGCAAAATCAGGCAAAGTCCTGAAAATCTTTTCACAGACACCGGGCTTCCATCTGACAAGGGCGGCAGAGAGTGCGATCAATTAGAACAATCAGCAAAGCTCTGTGCTGGAGCAATAGTTTGTGATAATTGTTAGACTGTCGTCCCACTGATGTGATGAATACCCCCGGTGTTTCTGCAAAAGAAAGTCTCCTATTTCCCTAAAGTGGTATCAGTGACACTTCAAATGAGAGTGAAGAGTGTGTTTATGAGACACGCAGAGGGGGAGAGATGGATGTGGAGAGAGTGAAATATATAGCGAGGGAGGGAGGATGTTCGGTGTGTGGCTCATTAACTCAGTAGATGTAATCAGGGAGAGGGAGTGAGACATTTGGCCATCGATTAATGAGCAGCACGGCGGTGTGGTGGAGAAGCCATACTGTATGTGCACTGAGTGAACTCTGCTGTCAGCTCTGATGTAGCAGTCTGTGGATGATTATAACAGTAGAGTGGGTGGCTGTGGCTCATGTCTGTCCTCATACTGTTTCACAAACATGGCAGCTTCATTGTGTGTGCTGGAGGATAAAGTGGTGTGGCTATGAAAAACATATTGTACTTGTAAAAAATAAACATTGAGAATGCAGCATTTTCTTAAAGCACAAAGTTGTTTTAGTTGTTTTATCAGTCACCAGCTTCTGCTGTACATCAACTGTGAGAGCAGATTACTGTGGGGAAAAATAAAGATTTAAGTAAAAAATGCAGTTTGACTCAAGTCTTGAGTGAAAACAGAACAGCAGAGGAAGTGGAATTTATTACTGTGGAAATTCAATAAACTGAAATATACAATATTTGCAATATGAGCATATGCAGCATAAAGCTGATGGTGGTCATATAGGTGGGGGTTTGTACGGTGCGGCATCATCTCCACCACAGAGCAGCCATATGGGACACATTATGGGCCCGCCGTGTGGTGTCATCAAACTGACAGCACACGGTGATTTAACCCTGCTGGAAGTGGATGGATCCATGCTTACCTTCAAAGTAATCTGTCTTCCAGCTCTGTGAGAGTCTAAAAGCCCCCAGGGACACAGTACAGCATGTTGGCCATTCAAGTGCCTCTCAATTACTGCCTTTAATTTCCCTGCCACTGCTGGTCTGTCTCCATTAGCTGTGACATTTCTGAGACACAAACCCATACAGTATAGCCGCTTTTCTGATCGTTGCTACAGATCACATCTGCTGCAGAGGCTTTGATGAAACTTACTGTTTGCATGTCATGGTGGAGACAAACTGAGAGGGTGTGGAATATTATCCCTGGCTTCAACTTCTTCTTCTTCACATTCTTATCTTATGTGCTGCTGGAAATTTTAAATTTCCCTGAGGGAGTCATCCCAAGGGGATCAATAAAGTTAAGTCTAAGTCTGTAAGTCTAAATTATAGAGAGCAACAAATTATTTTTAATTTGCAGGTGACACAGATTTAGATCACAATATCACTAATGCAGTAAACACTTCTTAAAGGGATGCTTTTGTGTCTGACTAATTTTGACAACAATTTTGGAAACTCTTTGGTCCAGTGTTGAGTGAGGCACTGAATCCGAGTTGCTTGCCAAGTGCTTATTGATGGGTTAATGCAGAGGTCAAATTTAATGTACATACATATATGTATATGATGAATGTATAGCCTCGACAGCACCAGGCTGCAGCCTGATCAGCTGATGTCAGCAGCGCTGACCCTTGACCCTGGACCAGTTTCAGACCAGTTTCATGAGTCAGTCAGACACACAGACATTGGGAAATGAGGTCCAGGTTGAAGAATTCAAACCAGGAAACCCAGAAGATCAGCCTGCTCTACTCCTCTGTTCTGTTGCTTCCTCCAAATTACACTTTTTACCCATTTAACGTATTTAATGTTTACTCTAGCTAGCAACCTGACAGCTAGGCTAACACTAACATGTTGGTTAACATGGTTCACCAACATCAGTTGAAATTTTCCACAGACTGTTGTGTTGATGTTCAGTAGCTTTGACTTCAAATTAATAATTTCTTTATTTCATTTTGCTTCCAGTGGATCTAGGAAATTAATGCATGAACACACACAGTCCAGTCTACAGTTAACGTTAGCACAGGTTAGCATAGCAGCTAACACCAGCCCAAGCTAGCTTGATCAGAGATGTGCCTCTGTATTTCACGTGAACTGTGATATTAGCTGGAAAATTAATTATGGCTCAATCACATGGTAGCCACGCCCCAAAGCTTTAAGTGTTATTTCACCATATATTAGACCATAAATCTGTAAATAAACATCATGTTGTATCATAAAAGGCTTTAAACTTAACCATTCATGTCATAAACTTGTTTTTATAGTGTTGACAGAGGTGTGTATTATCTCTGTAAACAGGATCATTTTCCCATAAACTTCAACACAAACGGACTTCTCCTTGAAACCACCAGTATCGCCCCCTGCTGGCTCTTGGAGAGAATGCAAGTTTAAAGCATTTCTGCATGGGCTTCACTGAACAGACCGCAGTGGTTCTCACTGGTGAAAACATGAAGCTTCACTGTATATTCAGACAACCTGATGCAGCAGGACCCGTTTGGACCAGTTGTTCAGCTGGTCTGGACATGTAGGCTATGTGAAAACAGCACAACATCGCTCGGCTGCTAGGGCACTGAACTGAGCTTTATGTCTCCGTATGCATCCACACAGACAGAAACATTTCTAAATGTCTAAACACATGCAGCCATACACAGGAAGCTATCACATTAGGGTTAGTCAGGCTCTTTCGCTGCCGTGTTCCCCTGCTTCCTGTTGAGGAAGGCTACATGAGAAAGGTCTGTCTGTCCCTCTGCTCTCTTCCTCCCTCCCCGCTTAAGATGCAGCAGACTGACCAAATCCGTCCAATCAGGAGTCATCTGTAGCATGTTTGTTCCTTTACTGACAGCGCAATTTTCCACGCAAACATGGAAGGAGACAAGGCCATGTCTTTGGCTTGACAGTGTGTGTGTGTGTGTGTGTGTGTGTGTGTATAATTAGCTTGTTAATGTATTAATTGTGCAAAACAGTTAAACAGCACTGTGGTCACTGGCAGGAAACACACATCACTTTCTTCAGCCTCTTCCCAGTTCACAACAAATCAACCATTTCGCTACTTTTTCACCGTCACCCATCATAATCCTGATAATCTGGCAACACATTTTCTGTTTGTTTTGCTCTCTAATCTCGATCGTCTCCACTTCCTGTTTTGATCTCTGTGGTGTATACCGTCTCTTTATGCTCTGACTACATCGCCTAGAAGCCCCAAAATTAGGTTGTGTGAGAACGCCCTTTTGTGCCTGCTGCCAAAAAATGAAAGATGTATATAGACATAGATATATCTATGGCACCCATCCATCTTCTCCCTCTTATCCTCTCATAGGGTCGGGGGGGCTGGAGCCTATCCCAGCTGTCTTAGGGTGAAAGACAGGGTACACCCTGGACAAGTGTCCAGTTCATCACAGGACACATAGAGACAGACAACCACTCACACTCACATTCACACCTACGGTCAATTTAAATTAACCAGTTAACCTAATCCCCATGCATGTTTTTGGATGGTGGGAGGAAGCTGGAGTACCAGAGAGAACCCACACAGACATGAGGAGAACATGCAAACTCCACACAGAAAGGCCCTGGGCCGGGAATCGAACCCGGGACCTTCTTGCTGTGAGGTGACAGTGTTAACCACTACACCACCGTGCTATAGCACCCAAGTGTTGTATTTTAAAAGATGTACGTATACGTCTTTGTCAATCAGAGTTAATCAGGAGTGTGTGTGTGTGTCGCTGGTTTGGTGGCAGTGGTCCATTCATTTTTAATCTCTGTCAGTTTTGCTCTGCAGGCAGCATGGTCATGCACTGTGCCACCTCACACACATGTAGGCAAACCCTCCCAAACAGCGTATCTCCTCCACTCAGCACTGAGTCATTTGGTGAACGGTCACACACTGTAGACACAGGAGGCAGCTGACTGTGTCCGTCATGTTTGAGCCTCCCAGTCACTGAGTTCTTCAACTGCTGCTCACAAACTGCTGATAGGCAAAGCCAACAGGTCGCTGCTCGATCGAATGCAGAGAGAAATTAAAGGACACTCAGGACTTTTTATTGAAAGACTAAGAATGACTTCTCTGTCAGGACACAGCGTTCAGTCATGTGAGAATACATGACGGTATTTCATTTGACTGATTTAGATGTGATGTGAAGCAGCAGGAGCTGCTTTCATTCTCAGTGAAGGTGTATAGGTTTATTTGAAGGAAATTGCAGTTCAGTGGGTGAAGGCATTGCTGCTGACTGGATGTGCTCAGTGAATGGTTTTAGCAAAACTCTGAACATTTTCCAATTTTTCTCTTTTATAGCAGCATGAAGTGATTAGTTGTGGGGGTCTTAGAATGGGTGATGGGACAATACAAGCAATTTGAAAACATTACCTTGAGCTGTGGTCATCTCAGTGGATACTATTCACTGTTTATCCAATTTTCAAGAAATAAAGTCAGAAACGAAAATAATTAGTTGCAGTCCAACAGTCAATTTTAGCTTCCTACCATCATCCACTTTCAAATCATGATTATTTAATCGACGTTCAAAGCATACAAAAAGCCTTAATATTTAACAGGTTGACTTTTTTGAATTTTAACCATTGGTTACCTTCAGACTGACCCTGAATATTCTCTGATTCGATCTGAGGAGCTGTAGTCATCTATGAATAACTAATAACTTGTTCTTTCAATCAATCCCCTTGATGCGTGTGAATAAATCACTGTTCAAACTTGCAGGGCCATCTCAGTGATAGCCTCAGAAAAGCACAATAACATGACACTCCTGTTTCAGAATTATTAATCTGAGCACTCACATAAGACGTTAACACTCAGGGTCTATCTAAGAGCCCAATTTGTGTGTGCTAATCTGCATATGGGATTGCGGGTTATCCTTTAAGCTGCCGTCCACACGACAACAGATTTCTGTGAATCCGGTCGACATGGCATTTAGGACTTCAGACAGCACATCTGACAAACAGGACAGCTGCGATAGCTACCACATGATGATCCAGATGCTCAAAAAATGTAAAGTTGTAAGAAGTTTAGTCAGAGCAGGTACTGAGTGACTCTTTCTAGTGGATCCAGATCCAGTTCCTCCTCCAAAACCCAGCCTTCATGCGTACTGTTAGTAAATTAGTTTGGATATTTTTTGCGTGTGCAATGACACATTTTTATACACACAAACCTTCAGTAGATCTGACCCTCAGAGTGTTAAATATATTTTTAAATGTTGTACAGTTATGTACAGTTATGTCAAATCAGTAGAAGGAGAGTGTACTCAGGAGAGGTAAATATGAATTATGATAACTTTGGTCCTGTAAAACTAATGATATTGCCATCAGCAGTCTCAGCAGGACTTTACATTCAGTGAGTAAATGCCAGCATGTTGGCATTTCAGTTTAGCTCAAAGCTCTGCTGTGGCTGATTTGATTTGATAGAAACCACAAACAGATTTTCTCAGTAGTTCTCGGCTGCTGAGTCCTAAACCGTTGATATCTTGAATCCTGGACAAACAAAACCAAAATATCAATCTATGGTGGAACGGTCCTCACATGGTCACATGATCACGATGATACCACCTCCATCTCATTTCCAGCCAGAAAAATCCTGAGTATGTTATAGTGGTTTTTATTTGAGTGCAGTATTTATAATATTATGAATTATCAGCTATATTAGAAAACTGATAAGTATTAAGCATTTAACTCTTAGCCTGTGTATTTAATATCTAATATCTAATTAAGTTCCATCTAGCATTTTGCACCTCCTTCATTTAAGGTGCTTCTTCATTAAAGATTTGATATTATGTAGACTGGAAACAGATAAGCAGACTTACCAATTTACTGTTAATTGTTTGTGTTAAATGCTCCAAGGCTGCAAATTACAAGAAAACAATGCTATTAAGCTCAAGCCAAATGAAAAACAATTTGTTTAGATTTCACCTTTAAAATGCTGATAACGACTCTGAAATGATTAATGCTTGTAATTTAGATGCTGTACTGAACAACAGAGAAGGAGAACTGAGGGAGTAAACAGATAAAAAAAAAATAAAAATAAATAAAATGAAATGGCTCTAAATTGGAAATTTCCAATGAGAACCGAAAGCTGAAAGCAATTAACGGAATCAGAGGACGGTCTCTGCGGCTTCTTGAACTCTGATTAAATGTTCTGATTGCCAGAGAAATCTCTCCCTGAGAGGGAGATCCATAGCTGCTTGTACTGTAGAGTGGCCTATTGGTAAATCCATTATGCTCAGAGATGGAGGTGTTTTCAGACAAATGCTCTTAAGGACATTGTTAAAGGGTAGTACAGTATTTCACAGATGAGCCAAGCTGCAAAACGACTTTTCTCACTGGATCCTCGGCTGCTCCAGGCTGATGGGTTACAGGCTTTGGTTCCAGCAGTTTCCCTCCACGGGCATCATGCTAAAGTTTCACATCCAACATAACAATGTGCTTATTGGTCCAGTTGTCTGTCTGTGGTTCAGGCAGTCACAGTAGCTCCTGTCCTCTGGGTCTTCTGCACAAATGCATCCTGGAGCCGTGGACTCAGGCTGGTGAAAATTTCATGCACCAGCAAATGATAGGAAATGGACATTGGTGTGGTCTGAGTGACCAGGGATGGGAAAATACTTGCCTAAAGACAGATCTTCGCACAGCGGGAAAGCCCAATTAAACATAATTCATGTTATTTTGTCTCAAAGTAAGAAAGCTTTGAACCTCCCCAAAAATCCCAGTTGGTTCCACTGGATCTGCTGCTCCTCTGCAGTCCAGCATACCCACCACAGGACTGTGAGGCAACACTCATGTCTGCTGCAGTGAGTGCAGGAAGAGGAAAGGCCATTACCACATCAAGCCCTCATTGCATGCATTAGCTTGTTTAACTACAGAGAAAAGCTTTTGTTTTTGCTCTAAACCCTTTCACTTGTTGGGGCGCTGCCTTCACTGTGGTCTGTTGTTTCTCGTGCTTTACTTATTTGCAGGGTTGCATGTGCTGATGATGGCTTCTTTACAGCCTTTTTAAAGACTCCGAAATGAGTCAAAGGCAACAACAGCTGCTAACTTTGGATCCATTTTCATCGAACGTGGTCACATCGGTGGGGGATGAGTGTGAATGTTCTCATGCTATCAGCCAGCCTGTGAATGCACAGAAAGATGAGTGTCATTTATCAATATTATCAATCTATTAATTTGAGTTTAACTCGGCACAGAGTAGAGATGCACACCCACCTCGCTTCCAGTGAAAGGCCTTTTCTTACTTTCCCCTCTTCAACTGACATTTCCGTTTGGATGGCTGTGTGGACTGGAGGTTGACCTTTTCTGCAGACTACTACTGCTGATGGAATGGCTTCAGCCGTCATGGCTCCCATTAACCCATAGTCCCTGGTTTCACAGGGCCACGGCTGTGTTATGTCAAGATAAAGTAAAAGATCATTCATTCCTTGCACAGGCCCTGCTCTACTTTTAATCAAACAAGCATGCGAGGGTCACCCAGCGAGCGTGGACATGAATGCAGGAGATCAGAGAAGGGAGAAAGAAGAATGAAGGGAGGTTACTGCCGACAACATGAACGAGGGCGGTTAGGAAGAAGAGTGAAGGCATCTTGGCCGCTATGGTAATATGCTTAGCGGAGCGTTTATGAAACGAAGAGATGGAGGTATAAGTCAGTGACATTTTCATTAATTTGTTGTCAGGTAGATCCTCTCCCCACCGCTGAGCTTGACATATAAGGCTGTTTTCTCACACATTTCAGATGAATTGCTCAACATAGAACAGCAGGACTTGACAAGATGAAGAAGTGGGGTTGGTATGGGTGCAGCACTGGTGTGAAATAGATATGGATTACTCTATCACTAGCTAAAACCTTGCATTACCATGTAATCTCATTATTGTAAAGCAATTGAAATGTCTGCTCACTTGCCGTGTAATTATAATGTGAACTGAAAATAATCTGGTCAGCGCAAAAACTGCATGTGGATGTGATATTGAAAGCTACACTGTGTTTTAATGTAAAGTCGTTTTCAAATCTGTCTACATCACACTGATCAACTTTGGTTAAGTCTGCAAGTCAACCTCTTAAACTCCCCGAGGACCCCAGCGTCCTCTGTGATATGACAGTCTTTTAGAGGCTCAGCCTGGTGCCCCATGTCATGTTAGCTTGACTGTAAGGAGGCCAAGTGATGCTCCGAAGTCAGGCTACAGCAAACACTTATGAGACATAACAGTTCATATCATATACAGTACTTAACATCTGTCATAATAATGTCACTGACAGTTTGGGAATTCTTAGTTGAACGTCTTGAGAGGCCAAACAGGATGCACACCTCCACTGTAACGATTAGTGTGGTCTGTCAGTTTGTAAAGATGTTTGTTATCTTGGCCGGCCGGCAAGAAAAATGTGATGTGTACGATACGATCATTAATGCTGTTATTGAAACGAGTATGTGCCAAAAAACAAATATTTCATAGCAGCATGACGTGACATGAAGAGCAGTTTAAGTTGGTGCAAAGTGGGACAGTTGACTCATTTCTGTGGTGTAGTGAGACAGAGCCAGCCTGGTTGACAGGACAGGATGTGTAGATGTTCTGCAAGCAGTGCATGTGCTGCAAAGATACTGCATATCATCTGAGAATGAGAGTTAAGTTCGTTATATGAGATCTGGATGTTAAGTCTTCTTCCATCACACTCCAGTGATACTGCAGGACGACACAGCACTTTCCTATCTGTGTAGCAAGATGCTGAGTCCACCAGCTGCAAAGAGAGAATCACTGTGTTTAACTGTCAATGTCATTGGTTTGAATGCTTTTGAGTGCTTCCCTCTCTTCCTCTGTGTTCACAAGTTAGTATGCTTGTACATCTTTGCACGGCATAACTGAAGCAACAAATTAATAAATTTGTGAATATATTCATTTCACCACACGCTTTTTTTTTTCCTCATGGCAGCAAGGCATCAAGAAGGCTCGAGTGATATTAAGCCACTGCATGGAGGAATAACACAGTACTTTGACTCATACAGCGACACTGATTAACTACAGTTCGTATTTGCTCTTCTTAGCAGTAGCACCAAGCACCAGTCTCATTTGCTCTCAGTCCCAGCTTTCTTTCTGTTCGCTCTATCCCTCCTCTCTAAAGCAGATCTTCTTACTAAATGATGGTTCATTATTTCTCCAAACCTATAAATGCAAAAGGGAGGATGCTGTTGAACAAGTTCCTCCTCCCTCCTTCCTCCTGTTGTCACTTGTTTGCTCTTTTATGGCTTCACCTCCCCACCACACTCCTCCCCAAACATCTTTATCTCCATCCTTCATCGTTCCCTCATTCATGCCTCTCTATTCCTTATCTATGTTGTTGTTCAGTCTTCAGTTTCTAACATCTGCATTTCTGTATTTAGGGACATACACAAATCAATTTTCCATGGTTAGCTGTTCATTAAATGAATAGTCAGATATTTTAGATATTCAGATATTTCTTGGACAGTAGCATTCCCGGTGCGGTTGGGTGTTTTTTTTTTTTTAGCAACCATGTAGACGATGAGACCAGATTAAATTGTCATTGCTAGTTATCTTCCCCCTTAACCAGACGGTGCTGTGCTTTTCAGGCCTTTTAGTGCTTGAGCTTCCAGAGTTGACAGGAGGTGGCAGAGTAGTGGTGCCTCTGCCTCAGTGCAGCAGGCTGCAGTTTACATCCCAACCATCAGAATCAGAAACAAGTTTATTGCCAAGTAAGTTTGCACAAACAAGGAATTTAGCTATTTAGGTATTCTCGTGCTTGACATCTAAACATTTTAATGCAGTGCAAAGATAGGAACCAAAAGATCAGAAAGTGACTAAATTTGAATGCAAAAACTTTCATGTGATTAAAAACAGTGTAATATGGCAGCTGAATACTGATCATATGATAAAACCATCCATCTATACCGGGGTGTCTGGGCTGGACCAATATACCATTACATACAGCACTTCCAAATACCCGTATCTTTATCTCAGAGGTCCGTCCTGTGAAGGAAACTTTGTTTGACCACTCCTCCTTGGTTGCCTTTATTCTCTCGTGTGCATCCTTGGTGGTCCTTGAATGTTGTGCCGTTATTTCCCCTTGCTGTTCTGTCTGAAAGGTATGAAGACACCTGATGCTACGTCACAGCCCTTTTGCTCCTGTGATGCAGGTGTACAGACCGCTGCCATTGTTTGGTGCAGTTTGAAACAGAAACGTTGGCAGAATGGTGAACTTTCTGTTGCTCTGTGAAAGGAACTGCTTTTTCTCCTCTCTCATCCTGCCAGCCTTCCCTCTCGTTCCATCTTCCTCTATCAGAGCGGTTTAATTCCCCCCTCCACATGCCATGCTATTCTAACTTCACATTTTCTTCCCTTCCGTCGCTCCACCCCTCATTCCGTCTTTCTCCTAGCAGGGGAGTGTAGCGCTGTCCTGTGGCAGAGAGGATGATTCATGATTGACTGGCATGGGAGAAGCAGACATATTAATCAAGAGGCAGCAGTAGAGCTCTGCCATAATGCAAATGGAGTGTTAATTGAGTGCTGGATGGCTTTGAATAATGGCTTGGGCTTTTCACTTCAATCAATGCACATCACAACAATGGGCTGACAGCGCGCTTTCACAATGTAGGATACATCCCATAATGCTATAACGCTTTTCTCACCCCTTTGTTTCACAATAAGAGGAAAGGGTGGCTGTTTATTGCTGTATATTAGCATGTAGATGTTAATTGAGAGAAATCCCGGGTTCTCCACTCATTACCTGTAATAATCGTACCTGTTTGACCTTGTTACTTATAGAAAAGTAGTGGACCAAACAAAGGTTTCATATATAATATTACATAACACTATAATATAATCATGCAATGTGATTTCTGGATTTTTTTTTTAGATTCTGTCTCTGACAGTTGAAGTGTACCTACGATAAAAATGACATTCACTGGCTGACTTCTTGGTTTCTGGTTGGTTGTGAAACTGTACTATTTTTATGTCACAATAGATCAAATGATGATGTGTCATTCTCTACACATCCTCAGAAACAAACCACAGAGAAATAAAGAAAAAATCTATATCAAGTATTATATGTGGTATATTTTCTGAACTGAATTGAAAGAGAAAGATATGTGCACTGTGTTTGGTGATTGAATCTGGCTGCCTTTATAGAGCAAAGATAAGTTTCACTCAAAGGTCACCTCCTCGTCAGATATGGCTGACAACAAGCACAGTAGTCCAAAGGCTCTTTCTTGTTTCACCAGGTGAAGGCAGTTTTTTTGCTACTGAGGCTGATAGATGAGATATTTTTAATTTCCAACACTATACTGTTTCTCTGTTATGCTTCTCTGTGTTCTTAGTTATAGCCTCTGTTCTTGTTCTTAAATGAATCAGAGGATAAATGATCAACTGTATCAGTAATCAAAGACCTGCCAAAGAGGAGCTTTTTACTCACCTGCACCTCATATTGATCACTGTGTCCAAAAAGCTTCATTTTTTGTTTCGTTTCTATGGTTGTGTTGAGGCGTTGTGCTTTTCTCCACTCAGGTGTAAATTATCACTGGAAGTTGCATGTGTTTGCATCCACACAGTTTGATAGATCTGAAAAAGGGTGCATATTTTTAGCTTGGACGCCATTTTGGGGTTTTCCATGTGCTGTAGATTTAATGGTGGATTTACACGCTTTTGATAAATGAGGCTCCTTGTGTGACGTGATGATTGTATATACATCAGCCCAAACCCACCAGACATGCGTACATGCAAACACCAACTTGACTCCATGTAAACAAACGTGTCCTTAT